>JAQFYU010003389.1:0-10117 GCA_034694905.1 Ceratophysella granulata | reverse complement strand
GAATTTGGACCGTTTTCTGAGCTGGATTTGTATTTTCCTGAGAACTTCTATACTCATTGACATATATGCCCAAGTAGGCCATATTCACAAATCCCAACACAATAGTAGCGAAAAGAGCCAAGCCAAATATCAGATTCCCTTCCATCTTTTTTCGGTTTTAGTATTTTCGCCAGTTTTAATATTTTAAAATTCCAGGATTGATGAAAATGATACATTTCAAGAACATTTGTTTATTATTATATGTATTGGAATTTGCCATCAACATTTGAGATTAACGTTTCCATGGAGATGCAGTATGTATCAGTAAATATGCTCTGGCTTTACCCGAATTTAAAAATAATGTGCTACTACATTTTGCTCCTAGAGCTCAAAGCCCAATGACGTCTTGTGACAAAATGTATATTTATTTTATGGCAGTTGAACCATTATATTAATCCATCGAGTTACGTGTACACTTGCGGAATATAATGTCTTAGTACATGAATGCGGCCACATAATATTTAATGTTACCACACTATGAAAGTTATAAAGATACAGTTACCTACGGGGCTTTCACCAAACGTACATTCATCAGTTATACATATATTCTAAATTAGTACGTTTACGCAAACTAGGAATTATTCTAGTTGCTTATCTCTTGAGATGACAGCTTCGTCGAACTTGATAATGTAGTAGGTTGTGTCATTGTGCCATTGGGCTATTACTTTCGCTGGCTGTAAATCAAACAGAATTTAAATTAAATCATATGCATAGCGGATTTTTGGATAAAATCAATTTCAAATCGTTGCATCGCTATTCACATGCAATTCTACGCATAGTCATGCATGCAATAAATGCGAATAAAGTTTGAAACTATCATACAGTACTAGGCTACTACTGGAGCTAAAGACGTCAATTTGTTTTGCAAAATTTAAGACTCATTTTCTCATATGCAGAAATAAGAATATCTTACAAATCCGGATGTTTCTAAAACTCCTTCCAGAACTCCAGCATTGAAAGCAGCACAGTTGAGTGTGGGTTTGTCTTTGGGAATGGAGATGAAGCGGTTCACAAGTGGATCTTTCTCAATGATGTAGTACTGCCTTTGGTCATCAGTGGAATGCTCCAGTTTATCGGCTTCCTTTCCAAACAGTGTCTACAATAATATTTTATATGAATTAATCAATTCAGCTATCTTATGCATCAAATAGTATAGCGTTTGTATTCCACCCTGCTTTTACAAAAGAAAACGGGAAATATCGTGAGTGAGTATTTTTTCTTCCACACTAAAATACAAAATATAGTATAAAATAATATTTGGATTTTAGCATATCCGTAATTCGGTACACCCGACCGCACCTAAACTTGAAAGACGCTTTCGGTATATTGCGCTTGATACATGTATTTCGCTAGGTATCAATTCCCTTGGCGATTAACTCGAGTTTGATTTCGATGAGTCAGTCTGAGCCGGCACAAAATCCCGGGGATTTTAATCCCGATCAGATAAATTGAATACCCGGGTAAGAAAGTCCCGGGCCCAAAACCCCAAAAAATCAATACGACCAGAAACATGAACCCTCGATGCATTTCAGATTTCAGATTCTTTCTTCTTTCTCCCGAAATATATTTAGAAGCTCGTTGGCATGCATCTGCATTCCATTTAGCTCCTGCATACCGGAAACCCATTGGAAGAAGTGCTAATTGCCTAATTTGTTAATGTTCCTAATAATACGAACCACATGTGTGCTCTCACATTACACCGATGGTAATTAGTTCGGTTCACTCTCCCCTCCTTCACTTCATGCTTCATCTGAAACCGGGGTTAGGGACATCAATGTAATGAAATGGTACCTTTGAACAGGGCATTCTTCCCAGCCCATTGTTATTTTAAGTACTTATGTGTATCATCTCCTGTGCACAATGCACTTGGAATCCGGATTGGATCAGAAGCCCAACACTATCGCTTGAGTGCACAGAAGAGCAAGGGCGTCAGTGCAATTGTAAATCCAAATCCTAATGTGGAAATAACAATAGAGATACCCCTGCTGTTTTCCATTGCCTGAAGGGACATGGGATCTCAGATGAGTAAGAGCTAAGAGCACTACAGATGTAACAGCAGTACAACAATACCCTTGTACTACAATAGATGATTACATGTAAGTAATGCCAGTTTGGCCTTCAACTTCAGTACACAAATTGTTCGGCGGGGTGTGTCCCAGGTTTTCAGCACTCTAAACTCTGGAATAGCAGAATCAACCCGAACCTCAAAAGTCCGACCCGAGTTTTTGAAACAGAAACAATTCAGCGGAAGGCGTTGAAGCATCAAGCATCTGTGGTCTCCTTTTCTACACTTACTAATTTTACACTTCATTTAAAAAAGGTAACTAGACAATTCCGTGGCATTTAATATCCATTCTAAAAGTTTAAGCTCTCAAGTTTCAACGAGGTACTTCGGTTTACACTTGTCAAAATTCGTGCAAAAAATTCATTTACGTATCTAACTTACAATTCGAACGGAAATCTTAGAATGATTATCCGAATCCGAAAAATACTGAGCAAAGAGGCTTGCTGCAATTCTCATTCGTATTTTACCAATAGTATCTATTTTTTTTTAAATTTAAAGATGACTTTTATGTATTCATCCGTAAAACAAAGATATTTTAATCTGACCATCAAATTCTGACTCACACAACTAATATTTTTGAATTTCTGCAAATATTCAGATTCGGAATTCAAATATTGAAGAAAAAAATCAAGGAACTCGTTAGGAATATAGTCACCATTAAATTAATTAGGGGTTATCAAAAATCAGAATCATGTACACAGCATGTTGCAAAAATTGAAGGCAGTCGGTTTGACATATTTTTTCATGCAACTAAAAGCCAGTTTATATTATCGTAGTGCAACCTTGTTTCCTTCAAACCAAAGAATCAAATATTCTACATTTTAAAGTAACTTGCAACTTTAACGCTTCTGATTGCATTCCAGTGTCACCTTAGGAACCATTAAGCCAAAACCACGCTCTACAAAAAAATAAACCTAGCCATGATTTTGGCATGAGTTACATTTAATTCATAAGCAAAAACACATTTGGCGGCGTCATCTCCAGAATTTGTAACTTTCTAATGGGAAATCTTGCTATAATCAAACTAACTCACACGAAATTCGAAATGTGATTTGCTAATTTATTTTAAAATTAGTTATTTCCCATAGAATTGTCGGGGAATCACTTTTTTTTTAACCCGAAGAGCGACGATACTCCAGCACTGTATTGTAGTCGTTTCATTCGAACGACAATAAACTCGGATAATACATTATTCATCAGCCCGACCTGCTGCGGGGGTATACTGCATTATAATCCTTTTACTTTCTGCATACAAATGACAACAATATGGAAGGAACATGGAACAGTGGAAGGGATGACACTTGTGGATTGTAGCGAGGGTCGGTCGGAGGAGTGGTTGCATTTAGTCTGGGCTCACTGATCCCAAATACCCGGGATCGGGAGCCGAAGGGTCTGTTCAGCTCACGCATGTCTGGGATATACTGCAGTCTACATGCATACAGAATCCCGAACGAACACCAGTACCCGGAATCTCATATCTCATTCCACATCTGGTGCTTGGTGACAGACTCGGACGAGTTCCGCACACAATTTTTTTTCATAATTCAGTAAAGGAAGAGGAAGGGTAAAAGGAGGCAATCAATAGCTCGTTCTGAGCTCACCTCACAACCCCTAATTACAGGGCTGCTACTACATGTTTAACAGCTATTGTTTCAAACGACGTAAGTGAACGGGACTTTGACATGCTCTGTCTCCCGTAAAATTGTATTCAATTCGTTACAGATTCTTATTTTGTGTTTTCTTGTATTTACAGATAAACATCTTGAAGACTGTGCTGCTACGTCATTTTTACCTAATTATTCTATTTTCAAATGAGCGGTGAAGCGAGCTCTTCAAAATCTTTGAAAAAGCGCTATCAATGTAATGAATGCAACAAACGATTTGTGACGAAGGGCGGCCTCGCCATTCACGTCAAAGTACATTCGCCAGAATGCTTGCTCCAGGTAAGCTGTAAGCTTGGAGTAGATATTGTAGTTAAGTAAAATATCTACTTAATTTATTATGAGTTTTATTGTTACCATTGTTATAAATCGAACTTTCGCCGCAAAATCCGATTCTCAACAAAACAAAACTAAGTTGACCTTTACCTAGTTTCACCGCATATAGTTAACTTTTATTTGTACAGTCTTCTGGTGATTTTTTAAAAAAGTGATGTTAATGTGGTTAGGTTAGGTTAGATTTAAGATATTAAGAATTTGTTAAGCTATATAGGTTTAAATAGGTTTGGAATATGCGCAAAAAATTTGCAGTTCGCGTTTTTAGTTTTTAGTTTTTGCGTTTGTGATGAAAGAAAACTTTAGATATTTTCATTTATTAATTCGAATTCTTCAACACAGTGTCCGGAATGCGAATTCTCCTCATATCAGCGTGGAAACTTTGGAACCCACATGGCAAATATTCATCGAAAGGGTTTAGACGGCCAGTATCTTTATGAAGAATTTCCCTGTACTTCCTGCACAGAGAAATTTGTGACAGAGGCCAAGCTACGGGTTCATGTGTTACGAAAACATACGCCCACAACAGAGAAGGAACACAAATGCAAGTATTGTGGCTATGCTACGATTGAGCGAGCAGATCTCCATAAACATGTCAGAATTCGTCACACGGAGGAAAGACCCTTCGGATGTGAATTCTGCACTTTCAGGTGGGTCTTCCTTCAGTTCATATTTCCTGGTAATATTTCGCACGTGCAAATGCGTTTACAGCCTCCTAAAATTGTACTCCCACATTTGTAGATCACATACTGCCAGCGGATTAGCCCGACATAGGAGATCCCACACTGCCACGAAACCATTCCAATGTCATCTCTGCTACATGAGTTACGCGGACAAGAAACGGCTAAACGTCCATCTCATGAAGCATAGCAACGAAAAACCCTTCGCTTGTCCTTCCTGCAAGTACTCGACGAATCGCAATGACAATTTGAAACTACATATCCGGCGGAATCATATGGACACTGCCAGTTTTAGCTATCGGATGCCAGAACCTGTTTCCATTGAAGCTATTGAAAATCCGTTTCTGGATCCAGACTTTCAGAATTTCTTCGAAAATCTGTAGGATTTTAACTTACTTATGTCATAATCAATGTTTGTATTTGTAGCAAAAATTGTGTTTCTAGTATTCAACGAGAACTGAACTCTACCTCCTCCGCAATCAAATGTTTGAATTGAATAGTTAGCTTTATGCTTCGGCTCCGGCTCAAATCGTGGTATGCAGAATTAAATAGTAAACGTAACGTGTACATTATTAGATGACTGATAATTATACTCACCTTCCATACGACGGAACGAATGAAGAGGAGGATGTGGAGTAGTTTAACCTCTCTTTTGTAGTTTTTCTCACGCAGAATAATTAGGTCCACTACTTTGAGTCCAACTTGCTTGCCCATTTCACTCAACCTATGGAAACACCATTAAAGTATTAAGCAGATTATTATATGGTACTATACTATGTGAAATTAAGCTTAAAATTTCTTATTTGAATTCAACTTTGAACTTTGCAAAATTGATATTTTAATTATAGTTGATAATTTGGTTGAGGACTGAAATTAAATTGGATTTTTCAATAAACACAAGTGATGTACTTACTTAACATAAGAAATTGGAATTTATCTACGTGTGTAAGTATTCCAGAAAGTACGGACAATTTGGAGAAAGAGATTCAGAATATATAGGGATTTCCAATTAAGGGGTCATATTTAGATTTTACGAAAGTGCAAAAACCAGCACACTATTAAAATTATTTAAGCTTGCAATTTTGCGTTTCCAATGCCGGCTTTTTGTTTATTCTCGTACATTCGTACCTATAAGAATCTATGCTTCTGTGATCTGAGACAAATGTTCTATAGCAAGAAGCCAAGGCAGTGCTAATTTTTTATGCGCTTTATTCATTTATTTTATTATTATTTATTTTATTTATTTATATTATTTATTTATTTTATTCGCTTTATTTATTTTATTTTTATTATTTAATATAAATTTGAAAAAAAATATCCTCAAAGAACTTCTTAATATCATAGTCTCGATGCGATTTGAACAGAACAGGCTCAGAAATAAATGTTAACTCAAAGTTTAAAACAAAATACAAAGCCACCTAGTATATTCCGTAAAAATTGGCTTGATTAAATCAAGATCAAATTAGAAATACTTAATAGCAGCTGAACTAAGCTCAGTTTTATCCAGTCCAGTGACAGTGGAAACGATTAACTACTACGAACAGAATACTACTGTTAACTTATGATATATATATAGTATATATGTATATATCGCCTGTCTATTCTGTGCGGTTTCAGATTTGCTTTTTGCTTGTCTTCTTACACTAAACTTACTTGTTTTGTAGTTCTGCAACACTGTTGCTTCTGTTCTGAGAATACTGAACAATTTCTGAGAAGAGAAGAGCGAAGCAACTGAGATGGACTTCCGTCTTCCCTTTGCTCAGCGATTTGTCCAGGATGCTGGTCTTCGCCTTGGACTGATTCAGGGACATTGTCCCACCCGGCACGGCGTGGGCTTCCACTTCAGTGCTACCTTCCATTTCGATTCCTGAACGCTAAAGTTGTTTTTGACTGTCACTGTCAAATTACAAATTATGTGATAAGTACTGGAAATTTCGCAATATAATACTTACGATACGACTTCAATGGATTTAACTTAATCTATTAAATTATATATTATATTAACTGGATTTAGGTGCAGGTCTATGTATCAAGTACACGCCGACGTCCAAAGTCAAGTTAGCCGAAGCCGACGCTCGAGGTGTCAAGTACGCCGACATCCGACGCCAAGTAAGCCAACATCCGACGTCAAGTTATCCGACACCCGACGTTAAGTAAGCCGACGTTCAGAATCCGACGTCAAGAAGTAAGCCGGCCTTTTGTCCGACGTCAAGTGCCGACCCTATATCCGACGTCAAGAAAGCCGACGGTCGAATCCGACGCCAATTAGGCCGACGCTTTGTACGACGTCAAGTTAGCCGACCCTATATCCGACGTTCCTCGCAAGTAACCCGTTGTTAGAAGCGAGAAAATTGCGAATAAACACTACAATTACTTTGGCTTAGGAGCAACAATAGTATACGTGATTATTGACCAACCCTGCAACACGTGTGGTCATTAAAAGTGTTCTATAGTATTCTTCGAACGGAGAAAAATATTCATGACCTGGTTTTGGACGCGGAACTCAGCAAATCCATTTTTTGAAATTGTGACTAATTTTTCATAACTTCCAGACATTTCGCAAAATTAATCATGCAATATATGTATTATGTGCATCCTCAGCGTAGGACATATTGGAGGCTGAGCACAACATGTCAGTTTCTTCAAATTAAGAAATATTTTTTAATTTAATTTCCTGAAATTACGCATACGCACGCTGAAATTACTTGAACTTGAAGGGATAAAATAAATGAGTCAATTATGAACTTATTTCGCCAAGGATAAGCGATAAGCCAACCGTAAAACAAACAGACGCACACTTCAATGGCTATAGATTAGTCTCGGATATATGATATAGATAGGGTCGGCTGACTTGACGTCGGATAAAACGTCGGTCTACTTCATGTCGGATGTAAGCTTCGGCTTACTTGACGTCGAATGTCGGATGTCGGCCTACTTGACGGGTGAATTGTAGCAAAGGGTGCGCACGGAAAGCGGGAATTTTGGAACACATAATCTAACTGAAATCATCTATCATGTGAAAAAAGACTTAAAAATTTTTCTTGCGTACCCTTTGCTACAATCCACGCCACCCCTACTGGTGGGTGAACTTGAAATTTGTGCGTCGGCTTCGGCTAACTTGACGTCGGACGTAGACGTACTTGATTCTACCCATATTTCGCAACTTACATTTACAACTTATATACCTAATAATACCTAATGTACTTATAAGATGAAAGGGTATCAGTATCAGATTCAGGATAATTAATTATTTGATATTGAAATTGTAACTACAAACTAGTACAGTAGCATTAACCCCAACCCGTTTTGTTTACATTTTCGCCTGTTCCAGTTTTCTGATGCCGATGATGACGTGTTCGTATCCGTAAATAACCACAACCGAAAGCGAAAGGTCAAAGGTCTCGGCGGCCGCCTGACTGACAGAAGAAATTTAATTTGATATCAGAAAATACAAAATCTATAATTCAAAATCCAATCAGATGCGATGTATTTTTAAATTTGCAATATGTTGAATCACGCGGGCATATACAGAACATACTCGTGTTGGGGCACTCTGGCAATGTTCTGCTCAAGGTTTATTGACATTTCTCTCAAGGCAGATATCATCAGGTTGTCAAGACACCTTGGTTCTGCTAATGTATTTTTGAGCGGATGATGTGGTTTTGTCTATGTATGTACATGCACTGCAATGCAACTAACAGAACATAGAGCACTTTATTCAGTCTTTCACTTACACAAAAGCGTTTCAATCAATTGTGTCAATCGACTCGGGTCGATAAATAATGAATATCTAATTACACCACTAATTTCGTTTCACACACTGAGAGATTAAATTAATTCGGAATCTAAGCATTCAACTACTACTTATTTCCTCAATACACAGACCTCATTATATCGTAAAACAATAATAGACTTTGAGTAGTTTGTCAAGTAATAGTTTTAAAATGATAATTGAACAGAAGCGTCACATACTATGTAGAAGTACCTACCGACAAGAACACAGAGAAGCTAATTCGAATTATATTATATTTAACGAACTTTAAATTAGATACATTGAGAAGTACAAAAAGAACGAAATGCAATTGAAAAAAATATATATATTATATTATATATGTATATATAATATACATTATAATTATGGTCAAATTCCAAATTCCAAACGACAAGAAATGGGGACTTAGAATGAGCAATGCTGATTCTGAGAAGCTTGTTACATTAAACTACCAATGTATTTATGTGATACGTACGAAGGGAATACGAGTTATGTTACGAGTAGATAATGCTCCGCCTACAAAATTTTAGTTTAAATTAGAATATTCTATTCTTGCAGTATCCAGGTCAGTCGAGAGATCCATTTCCATGTGTTATTTGACCTGACCCAAGGACTCAATGATTCGCATCTTTGTCATATCTGTGGGATTTGCCGTCTCTCTTGGTGTTGCCAGGACGCTTCTTTTCCTTTGCTTCAATATTGCTTTTGCATTGTGCCACGTATTCCAGAATCTGAGCCTTGGCTTGAGCGACATCAACTTCATTCTTTCCCGTTATTTGGCACCGGTTTCGATCTTTGCAATACCTACGTCTAGAAAAATGTTTAAAATTGGAAGTACTATTTTGCAAATACTGTAATGTTCTCCACCTTTAATCATGACCTCCTAGCCGCTTACCAATACAAAAAATCAAGCTTGGTACAGAAACAGGTATTTTTAAACCGACGTCCATTACCTGTGAAGTTAATTATAGTATCCGTCTTCTTATTGATGAAATCGATGTTGCAACCGCCGGTTCCTAATCAATTTGCCGACATACTTAGACGGCACCTCAAATTCCAACTTCTTGGATTCCGGTTTTGATGACTTTTTTGTTGGATGCGGCTGAATCTCCATAATTTCACTGTTCTCCGAATTGACCAGCAGGATGTTGATCTAAATTACTGACTCTTTGGATGGACTGCAAACTGCAATAAGGCAGACAAAGTTATGGGTTTGTTTTCGGGATTCGTGAATCGTGAAGCGGTTTCTATGCCTCAAATAATAGCAGAATTACCCAATTAGTCGTATATCTCCGTACGAACTGTTTCCAAACAATAGCAGGAGCAAGTACATATACATAACCTCACCAGTATGTAAGTAAGAACAGGGCCCTGCCAAAGGATATCTCGGCCCGGGCTTGATATTAATTTATTCAATAAAACAGACCTCCGAAAAAATTTGCGCGCGCGAGTGCGCGCAAGAAATTTTTTACGATTACGAAGATTGAATTTAATATTGGAGGAATCATTTTATCTAACCTATTTTGCATAACATAATTTCGGCATTTTCACGAATTACAAACGCGAT
>JAQFYU010003388.1:0-10119 GCA_034694905.1 Ceratophysella granulata | reverse complement strand
CCCTCCTTTCTCTTCTCCTTCTCCTTTCTTCTCTTTCGTATCGGAATCTAATTATTACAGTATTATGGCAGATATACTATACCATGTATATTATATATGTATATTTATGGGATGAATACAAAATAAAAGGGCACCTGAAAACGAAGCGTGCCAAGTGCTTACGTTACACCTGTGCCTAGACATTAGACCAAACAATAAATGACTCCAAATGAGTTTCAAGCTTTCCCATTTCCAACCAATAATGACACCTTTGTGCTTAATAACTATCTGATGCGTCACCCTGAAATACATATTTCTTTACCCGCAGTATTACAGGACGACCCGTACATCTTTACCGTATTTATCAAATCCGAGTCTTTTGAAGATGGGGAGAATGGTTTGTGCTCAACGCTCAAGTTTAATCTTCCTCAAAACTATCCCGAAGTCGTCCCAGAAATAGAAATTTTAGTACCTAGCGAAGAAGATGAGGAAAATGACGTTGAAGACGACTTCGAAACTAATCTTGAACCCGAACATGTTGAGGGACTACAGAAATTCCTTGCAAAGACGGTAGGAAGTTCTAATTCGATTCGAATATGTAACGCAAATGTCGAATAGGTTCAGAGAGACCATAAGTTCATAGTTAAAAAGTAATAAACTTATGTCCATACGTTTTTTCTTTTTTCAAGGCCTCGGATAATCTAGGAATGCCCATGGTGTTTACCCTTGTTTCAGAAGGTCAGGAGTGGATCAATGCCCGTTATGAAAAGGAGTTACGTGAGCGTGAAGAAGAAGAAGAAAGGCTACTACAGGAAGCCGAAGAAGCGGAAAGAGTAAGACCACCTACATATTTATTCATGAGTAATATTAAATTAATTACACTCAAGTGAATTTAATTGTCGTTTCTACTTTCCAGAATCGATTTGAAGGAACCAAGGTAAATGTTCAGAATTTTATGGAATGGAAAAAAGGATTCGATGCGGAAATAGCCAATAAACGTCGGGAACAGACTCAGAAAGAAAAGGAACTAATTGGGAATAAGCTAACTGGAAAGGAGCTCTTCCTCCGAGACAATACGCTCAATGAATCCGATTTGCAGTTTGTTGAAGAGGGTATGTCATAGTCACCTAACCATGTTTAATACAGAATTTTACCGGTTGAACTGTTCACACGTGTTGTATTACAGGAGAGGTGGCTATTGATGAGAGCTTATTTGATGACATCGATGACTTGGACATCGAAGACGAAGACGAGGATTAACTAGTCTACTCTCACCTACAATCCAGTTTGTCACTCAAGCAATAATGTTCTCCATTTTTGAAAATTAATTATGCTACTTGTTAAATATTATAGGATATAATTTTATGAGAATTAAAAAACAATGCAGCCTTATTATTTTGCTTGTACTTATTGATACGAGGGTTGTTTCCCTAATTTCGGCCAATTTTAAAATCCTGTGAAACCCTCAGAGTGCTGAATATATATATAATGCAATATAAATTCAGCACTCTGAGGTGAAACCGGCAACAATGAACGAATTTCGTTAGAACGTTCACCAAAACAACAACAAAGTTACTTTGCAGCAAAACTTGGCAAAATATTCCGCCAGAAAGTTCTTATTATAATGTTTGTGGGGAAATGGTTACAATTTTTTAAATTGATTCAATTGAAGAGAAATTGTAGTAAAAGCTGTCCGTACTGAATACATATTTTTACCGAATGTTTTGTAGTAATGTAGTATGGCTTTGAATAATACCTAAAACATGTGTTGAAATTGTAAGCCATTCATCATTCATTCATTCATTTGTATTTTACAAGTTTTCCAAAATAGGTCAAAATGAATGAAACAACCCTCGTATAGGTTAGAAGTGTAGTCCTTGATAGTTCAATATTGGCTACTTTTAAGAATCTGTTTAGAACGCTATAATTCATAAATCACTTTTTGCGATGCAGCAAGTTCGGGTTCGGGTTCGGGAAAATACTTGTGTAATATATTTTTTTCCCAAATATGTGTCGATTTACATAATTCTTTTATTTTCCGAAGGCTCAGTATCAAATCATGGGAATGGTGAGATAGGAGGAATGCTATTGTCAATGCTCAATGCACACTACAAGATACAAGACCGTGTACATATTCACGCTAGATTAGACGCCAAGTCGGATGGAAAGCAAGGAATACTTTCACTTCAAAGTAGCCTGAAAGGAACTATAAAAACTTCGTGTGTGGCCCATGTTCCTTTCTTTTCAGACACTTGTCAAAACATCTCGTCCAGGGACGTATTTCGAATCCGCCATGCACCAAATAATATTTTATTCAGATCAGAGACTGAGATTGCATGCCAACTTTCTCCATATCTCAGCCCTGCTACTACGTCGACTTTACGAGGACGAGATGCACAAGGACAATAAAATTCGAGTTCAAGCTCAGCCCTATAAAGTGAGTGTATTAAATTTTGATGTTTTTCATCTCTGTGCAGAGTTACTTGTCCAGATCTGATTTTATTAATGTACACGGAGTGTTCCAAGGGCGGGATTCTGTTCCTCCTGGTTCCTCCAAATCAATGTCTTCCCAATTTCCCATTGTTATTCCGTCCCAGCACTCCAGATAAGAGAAAGTCAGTCCAATCTAACCCAATTTATAGCCTAGTTTCCTCAAGCACTAACCAGGCTCTTTCTCCAATACTCACCGAGTCCTTTGAACAGGAGAACCTTGAGCTTATCTGCCGTCCTGCTCCTGCTTTACGTTGTACAGGAGAAAGACACAAAAATAGCGAGTTTTTTCTCGGAAGCCAAAGGCCGTGCAAAACTTTCACCTCGCTAGAGTCGACTGGGACTTCTGTTTCTGTCTCCCTTTCCTACTTCTTACTACTCAGATCACACGGAGAAACTACAAACTGTAGTGGGACACATGTGTTCTTCCTACTTTGATTCTTAATGGAATATTTTGTTTTCCTGTTTCCTTTTCCCAGCTCAGCTACAAAGATTAATATTACTGCATCGTTCCATGCTGTATGTATGTATACTAAATTTGCACTGTAGCCGCCTTAAATCACGTCGTTTCCAACCAGCTTATAACTTTTTGCCCGGATTCAAATTGATCGAAATTTTTGGCCGAAATCTTGTAGCTTGAAATTGATGCGAAAAAGATTCTTATAGGATCTTCTTCGAGTTGTATTTTTGTATTTCTATACTTTATCTTCTTCAATGTAAAAAGTAAATTAATCCAGTATGTGAGGTTAGTAAAATATCTGATGATAGATCTAGGCCCTGAAGTACAGCCTGTTCCATAAGTAGGGCCCCTCTCCCCTTGTTTACTTTTTGGCATGGCAACAAGGAATGTGTATGTTATAGTCAGTATATGTATTATTCACTTATGTTTAATTAATTAATTAATTAATTATTTTGGATTTGGATTATGATTGTGAATATATTTTCTGAAAAGCTGGACAATACCCAACTCTGCTCCTGTCATACTCAATGGCGGCACGCAGGTCGACCAACCGCCATGCATAGCAAGAATTAGGTACATTTGTAGTATGACGATAACATAAGCGAGAATTTTTTATTCGACAAAACGTAAACAAGGGAGGGCCCTACTTATGGAACAGGCTGTACAGGATACAGTAATAGAGTCACGAAAAATTCCACTTTGGCGATTTAATCCAATCACAGTGAGATTTAAATTGGATTTAATAAGGAAAATCCACAGAGTTTTGAAATCTTCTTTGCTACAGTTTTCTTCTGTACAACCAGCCTGGACAATATATGCCGCTTCAAAACTCTGTGGGAAAATCACGTTTCTAAGTTAAATCACATCACATCACAACTCAATTTAATTGGATTTAATAAAAAATATCACTTTTCTAACTGGTTCATCCCACTTTGATTAAATCCCATTACACTACAGTGCGGTTTAATGGGATTTAACAAGGAAAATCATGTTTCTAAATTAAATAAAATCAAATCAAAATCACAAATGAAATTTAATGGGATTTAATGAGAAAAATCACTGCGTTCGTTAGTCGAAAGGACAACGAAATATTTGGAAATACACTGTACAGATTTACCACATACGTTTCAAAATTAAATCAAATCAAATCAGAATTGAATATAATGGAATTTAATGGGATTTAATTTTATAATTCGTTTTTCTAACACGTTTATCCCACTTTGATTAAATTCCATTAAACTACAGTGGGATTTAACAAGGAAATTCACGTTTCTAAATAAAATCACATCACATCGCAGTTGAATTTAATGGGATTTAACGGAATTTAATTTTAAAAGTCGCTTCTCTGACTTGTTTATCCCACTTTGACTAAATCCCATTATATCGCAATGGGAATTAATGGAATTTGATAGGAAAATCGCTTTTCTAACTTGCTTATACCTCTTTGATCAAATTCCATCATGCATTTTCCCTATTAAAAGCTGAGAATGATGCATAGTCCTAATTAAAACACAGTGCAATTTGGCTTTGGACTGTGTATTTGCTAAGCCAAGATGAGGCGCTTATACATTCTAATTTACAAGTTCTCAAACGGTATTTGATGGAAATGATTTATTAAATCGAATCGGAATACAGTAACTATGAGGTAGGGGGGGGGGGGCGCGTTGATCTTCACATTAATTGTATTAGTTTCAAGTGAATTCTAGTCAAGGTGTAACTACATAGAATTGAGGTAAAATAACTGCTTTTCGTGATTAATTTGTGTTGAGAATTTTGAGGCTGGGTCATAATTTCCGTGTGAAGTTCTGAGGTGGAGACGTGAGTGGAAGTCACAGGGCTGTTCCTGAGATTTGGCCGAAGATGTGGCTGGAATGGAAGAGTGTGTTTGGAATTTGGAACGTCTGAGTCCCTACAAAACTCGGTTCGTCTAAGAAAGGGGAGAAAGTTCCAAAGTGTGGAGACTCCCTTTCCGTTTTCACTCTTCCGCTTACTTCCAACGGACTTGACTCAGGTTCTGCTTTTTTGCGGGAGTGAGATAGGGTATTGATCGCTGGGGCAATTCCCTATCTCATATCTTCCTCTCCAGCCTAGAGAGTCCGGGTAGAACCTCCGTCCGTCCAGAATGCAGCAAAAACTCTGATCCGTACTATAGACAGTGCTCGCGCCATGTCAGCTCAGAATTTGTAACTGGTTTCTTAACAGCGGTTGGCATGATCTAAGATCGGAATAGTATATCGTGTATGTTGTAATTTGTAATTGCTCAAAGTCTAATCTGTTTAATAATGGAAAGTGAAGACCTCCTGCAGGGACTTTGGTGAAATTGCAGAACGAAAAACGACTTTCATATTTGAATCTTCGCGCGAACACTCATCTGCTCCTTATGCTAACGGCAATGCGTGCCTCATGCAGTAGTACAGATATGCCTTCCTGGATGAATGAACTTTCTCAGGCTTTACTCAGCAAGAGCAAGAACCTTTGGATTGAAAATTCGAAAGCTAAAAAAACGGCAAAAAGTCAAACTAACGCGAAACGCGAAATTTCACGAAACCATTTCTGCGATGACGGGTTGTTTGACTGACTGGGCGCCACAAGTTATTTTAGTTCGCCTTGTGATTTGACATCGACCCGACAAAATAACTATTCGTCAGTTCATCAGGTCATTGTCGGTATTCTACAAAGTCGGGATCTTACAATAATTACAAATTAAGGTACGTTCTGATTTCTTCTAACCAATTGGCAGTTACTCAGTTCAGTAATATCAATAAAGATTTGGGGCTTGGGATGTGATCTGCCTTTGCATTATAAAAAGAGTAGCTACATATGTAGTTTATATAGAGCAACAATAATGTATATGTTCCTTCGAAGACCCCAGAACTTTCTTCTCCATGTGTTTACATGTGTCACTTCCTTGCTTTTTACCAAAAGTGCGTGTGTTCAACCTGTTCCGTGGAAACAGGCTATGAAACAGATGTAACCCACCCCCCAAGCAGCCGATGACCAGCGTTGACAATTAGAAAAACGCATGTTGTATGGCACAAATGGACAATGCATTTGCTGAACGGTATACGAACGATTACACATTTCACTTTAGACAAACTCGAATTGGCGCTTACGTTGAAAGTGAAAGCAGGGCATGAGCGCTCGATCCGTATAGACTTCCCAAAGACTAGTATCTGTACTGAGTGCTGCATGGTGCATGGTGGTGGTGTGGCAGTGATGGTTGGGTTGTGAGTGCGCACACCTTGGCTTTCCTCTGCTTTCCCCTTGACAGGAAGAAGGCAGCTGCCTCACCGTCTTTCTCCTCTCAAATACTTGACTTTCTTCCCTTCCACTTCCAATACATATTACTCTTCCTCAGCTACAACTTCTCAAATACTCGCTCTTGGGCTTCTGCACAAGAAGCACCGTACTCACAATCTACTCAAACATTGAGCACACGTCGTCCGGGCTTCCTTCCCAATTTCCCTTCCACTATTGGGCCATGGACTTGAACAGACATAAACTACAATTTACTATTTAGTTTCACTAAAATCCGAGATTAGGATGAAGTTCCTCAGATTCTCAATTGAACTGCCAACAACGTGTTGTGTCCACTAAGATTAAGGTGAAAGTTTTATGAGTTCTTCTGTTAATCACGTAATTTAGCTGGTAAGTTTCGTTTCCTATCATTATGCTTCCTAGAACAACTTCTTTAGTTTGTAAATATATGGGCTTTAGTGTTTTTAAATAAAATTAAAGGTCTAAATTAGACGGAAGTTAGCAGAACACGCGACCCAAGCTGTCAGGTTAGGTTGAATCATTTTGTTACGTTGTTGTTTTTGATATAGAATATATAAAGTATCTATTTCGGCGTTATGCTAAAATTTCGATGATTTATGTTCAATTAACGATGCGGGGATATATTGTACAGAGCTGCTCACAAGCGTTTTAGTTTGATGCCAAAAGCATTACACGTTACATTTTTCATTTCAATCATTTAATGACAGGTTTTGCAAAAAATGCATCCAAACGCGTAATATTTGGTCAATAATTCAAAAACAGTACTTAATTTAGTTGCTCAACAAGGGTTTCTTTAATTTTCCAGTCACTTGAGGAATAGACGAAGTTTGAAGCAGTGAGTGAAGATGCACATTCACTTTGAGAAGTCCATCAATGCCAAATGCGACTGCAACATCCTGTCCATCTCCTGGATGGGCAAGGTGCCGGACGAACTACCTGAGGTCAGTACAGAGCTTCAGATCCTCTGAATTTACTCATTATAATACTTCTTTTAGTCACTTCATGCTTTCTCCATGAGGAGTTCATCTAGTATGTGAACCATTGGAATTCCCGAGGGCCAGGCGTGCTGTGCCGTCGTAGTTTCTCGTATTGGCTTTCAACTTTCTCAACATGAGGATATTGCATTACATTTCTGCACATGAGGGAAAAGGGTCAAGATCGTTGAGATAAAAAGACTGGTTGGCAGTTGGTGTTGGTGGTAGTTTGTAGTAGAGAACGCACTGAGTCTTGTGTAAATTGGACATGGCTCGTGTAGGCTGGAAATAGGCTCAATGTCCAGGTTGGCGTGTTGAGAGAGGCGAAGGATAATCAATTAATCAATAGGGAACTGTATTATGAGCTCCTTATATACATACATGCTATGCATACAAGCTATTATGGGATGAGATATGGGGTGTAGTTGGATCATAAAGTAATTATGGAGAAAGCGCGGATGACAGCATGCTTGGCATAATATAATGCGTACTCCAAAGTTCCCCCGAGTCTTGTGACAGGAACCTGGAATTCCGAATTATTCATCCTTCTCCGCCTCACCTGATAAATGGGCCGTCTAAAAGGATTTCCTTGTGAACAACTCTTTCCAATCACGGACTGTTTACACTCCTGCTTCCGTCTGCAATAATTATCAATTAACGCCCTCTGTTTAGGCAGATAAATCGGGTTGATAATGAGCATATCCCACTTTAGCAAATGATTTTAATGAATGGGAATTTGAGGGAGCAAAACCACATTGAGCTCCAATTTACATATGCATGATTTCATTATTTCAAACCCAACGAAATTCCCATATTTTTTATAAAATTCGTACATACTGTATAATAAAATCTCACTGATTCTCTGCATTATCACGATCAACTTTCACTGATTGATGTAATCATGCAATGCATTGGCCAGTGGATTTTTCAATACATTACCCTGCTATGAACAAACTCAAACTATTTAATATATATTCGGCAAAAAATATTTATTTATCAAAAAACGTTGAAAATTTTATTTATTTTACATGTGCAGGCATGGGTATTTAAATAAAATATTTTTTAAAAGTATTTCCTAACACCACGTAATATTTATTTTATCGATTTTTGAAAATTGTTAAAAGTCGCTGGAACGGCTAAATGCAAGGTCTCAAGCCCATTGCATTAACAAATTAAGAAAGTTTATTTAAATGCAATCTCGTTTTCGTTTAACGAAAGGCGCAGGCGACTATTTGGCGGGCATGCTAAACAGTGTTGTATTAGTTTCAATTTGACTGTGTGATGCTAATTTGATAGAGGTATGGATATCTATGGAATAATGGATACCGTTATTGAACATTGTACATATAAATAATGTAAGAATAGTAAAGTTAAGATTTTAACTTTAATATAAAACTTATTGTAATAATAACCTTACGCAGCACAGCACAAACCCTCAAATCTCGGTAAAACATGGGTATAACCTAACAGAACCCAACTTAATTAACTCTAGTTTAACACATTTTTCACATTTGACTAAGTGTCCGAGCCGCCCAATGGTCGCCGCCCAATTGTTTCTGCCCAATTGTCCCCGTCCAATTGTCGCATAATTCTCGTCTATCACACTTGTGCATGTTACATCTTCGAACAGGTCTGCGTAGGCTGAACAAGAAGCTCAGCATCAGTGGCGGAACAAATTAGATCATATTAAATTTTTTCGATCTGTGATCGCTTCTTCATTTCTGTTCTCGATTCCGTGCTCTTCCTTACATATAGAAGCACTTTGAGGAGATTACATGCAATTTCCATAAAAGTCGCTGCACATGTTTCGCGAAGACGAACGTGCTCTACTTATAAGGTCATGGTATTATTACTGCAAAACACGGGCGTAATATAAGCATTTCGGAATGGTGAATTATTGAAGAAACCATGAACCCACTTTCTCAGAGCTTGCCCTGTGGAAATACTCAGCATTGGTAGAAATGGTGAATTAGTTTCAATTTGGCTCTTATACTGCTTCCTTCACTTTCAATTCTGCTCAATCCATTATTTGGACAGAATTCCCATTGTGGAACTGTCTCACAACTTTCTCGTTTGGGACAACGTGCAATTCAGCTAATGTAACTACACACCTTATATTTATAACCCTTAACCTTGTCACTTTTGAGTTCCTTGACTGACACTGACGTCAATCACAGTAGCTTCGTGACCCTCCGCTGTATCTTGTGTCCTTGTGTACCGGGAAAACTTGGGAATTGTTGGGGTTCCATGGAATCCTTATGTGTCTATAATTGAATTGGGATCAAAATTCCACTTTGGGCCACACATGAGAGTCTAAAGTGAAATTTGAGTAGATCCAGCAATTAGTGGAGCCGACGAAGGATGTCGCAATTGAATCTTATTTCCTATTAAAGAAGGACGGATGTAACCTGAAATTTGAGCAAACGGATTGAATTACAGAGCGTGCGAAAGCATGTGTGCATGTTCTTCTTCCGAACTGAAGTTATTTGCATTGGCAGGAACAGAAGAAACTTGGCTGCTTGCTTAAGGACGCAGCACGTTTAGATTGTATTACTTTTCCAATTACTTACTTGATTTGGATAAGAGCGAGTGTCACTTTAAGACGGGTTCTTGAATGACACGAGTACGGCTGAAAGGCTGGAGAAAGTTGGATACACTTCTCAAATGCATACGACATTTACTTACGAGTGGCTACTTATTATTTGCAACTCGTGTGCTATGTACAAAGGAAAAGACCTAATTTACAGCGTGTGCATGAATAACTTTACCAAGTGACATTTTATGAAGTCTGAAGGGAGCCAGCTCAAATCTTCCAGCTAATTACCTTAGAATATTGGACTCAATCTTTAGTTCTAAAATGTCGCCTAACTCGATGTACTCGTAATAATAATGCTCAAGATTATTTTACAAGAAAATGGATCCACCTTTCGGCTTTTT
>JAQFYU010003387.1:0-10121 GCA_034694905.1 Ceratophysella granulata | reverse complement strand
GGTACATACCCAAGACATGTATGTGGTGACTGGTGACTGGTGACGTGACAGCAACGCGACGACGGTTAGTATGCTGAAAATTCAGCAGACCAACAACACCGTACACTCTGTAAACGTTGCCAACATATTTTTGCAACTTATTAGAATTCTAAAATTGCAAACAACAGTACGGATACGGAAGTAGTACGGAAGGCCCATACTCAATTATTTTGAGTTTGAGCGGCAGAAACTGAATCAGGGAAGAAGCCAAACAGAATACAGACTGACTTCAAAGCCTTCATATTTTTCGTGGCTTCTACGCCTGCCGTTTTTCTGTAGCTCAATTTATAAGTCCGAAGTAGCCAAACAGCAGCAGTTTCAGTGTGATGTGTTCTGCTTGTTTGCGAAAGAGTGAACCTTGTGAATCTTTATTAGTTTTTACATGAAACCAACCAGAATTTGAGCGGAACCCACGCATCGCATCACCCACCCACCTAACTAACGTCAATGTATTTTGTATTTAACAAACTATCTCCATTCCAATTAGCTCAAGCATAAATCTGAGAATATAACAGACACATCACATTACATATTCAACATAAAACATAACAGCTGCTCACAGACCTTGTCTCCTTGAACCTGCTCTGCCAATTTATGTGTAGAATAGTGTGTTCTAATTAAATTTCACACTACAGAATTAGATTCATGCCAACTTCCAACACATTTCAATATGAATTAAATCATTAATGTCCAGTCGATCATTCCAGCTCCAACGCAGCAGTGAAGCTCAATTCGATCCAGCATTCCGGATTTCTACCATGCTGCTGCATGTTGCATCGTAGGAGCCCGAGCAAATAAACCCAATCTACTTTTAATAGGTAAACATAAAATTAGATATATAAAAATAACTCGTAATTAACATGAATTTTTGTCAATATTATATGATTTTCATTGCAGTTTTGTGTAAGCAAGGATCCCGGGAGGAACGTTCTTTGAAGTTCAGGAAATGTAATGAGGAAACTATGTTGTCGCTCACCGAGTACGACGATGACCTGCCGGGTTTTCAGCTCTGTTCGACCATTATGGTGGATCATTGGGCGGAACGGGAGCATCATTCTAATCTACTATCTTCTTTCCATTGGTCTCACATTTTATCAAAATAATTTGCTCAAGGTAAGTACAAAAACATATAATACTATATGTGTATCAATATCGATCGGCATCCTACTAAAATCATTGCCTGATATTTTCAGAAAATCAAGTTTCCACTTTCCATCGTCCTCTGTCATTTGGTGATCAAGTTTTTACTAGCAAGTTTTATTCGACTCGTGTATGAATTATGGACCAAGAAGTATCGAGTTCTGCTCGATTGCGATGTATGGTTCAAGAGCTTGTCCCTAATTGGAATTTCGGGCGGT
Organism: Ceratophysella granulata; assembly: GCA_034694905.1. Classification (NCBI taxonomy): domain Eukaryota; kingdom Metazoa; phylum Arthropoda; class Collembola; order Poduromorpha; family Hypogastruridae; genus Ceratophysella; species Ceratophysella granulata. Next base: position 8,724 of record JAQFYU010003387.1, on the reverse strand, counting down.
TTGGATATTGGGCTTTCGAATTGGAGTCAAGAATTTGTCACGGTGTCATTGTAAGTTTTATTGAAGTAATATTTATTTTGTACAAACAGAAACACATTACGAAAAGGTTACTATGAAGTGCTGAATTAGCATACATACAAAAGCATACGTGGGCAAGCGGGTATCTAAAAAAAGGGGGGTTTCGAGAAATCGAGAATTTTTTTTTCATTCTTTTCACAAAAACTAAACAAAAAGGCTTAGCTTAATTATTGTACATACATGGAAAATCTGGCATAAGCGCATAAGGCGCTTAGGAGAAGGAAAAGGAGAGGAAAGAGAAAAAAGAGAAGGAAGAAGGGTACCGATTTAGCGTGCGATCCGGCCGGATCGCACACTGAATCAAAGTTTTTTTTGATTTATAGTGCGATCCACACTAAACTGTCTTTTTATCTTCTGCTTTTTCTTTAAATTGTTAAGTATGGGAGTTATGCTAATGGAACTAAGTAACCACATAAAGCAGAAATAGCAATAAGTCGAACATATCGGATCGGATAACATACTTTTCTACTTGATTTATACTCAGCAATGCGATAGTGGAAGATAAATCAAGTAGAAAAGTATGTTATCCGATCCGATATGTTTGACTTATTACTATTTATGCTTTATGTGGTTACTTAGTTCCATTAGCATAGCTCCCATACTTAACAATATAATGAAAAACCAAAGATAAAAAGACAGTTTAGTGTGCGATCCGGGTGGATCGCACACTAAATAAATAAAAACTTTGATTCAGTGTGCGATCCGGCCGGATCGCACACTAAATAAAAAACACTTTGATTCAGTGTGCGATCCGGCCGGATCGCACGCTAAATCGGTACCGGAAGAAGAAAAGAGAAGAAGAAAAAGGGGAAAAAAAGAAAAGAAGAGGAAGGAGAGAGAGGAAAGAAAAAAAAGGAGAAGAAAAATAGGGAAAAGAGAGGAGAAAAGGGGAGAAAAAAGGGAAAGGAGAAGAGAAGGAGAAGGGAAGGAGAAGGGAAGGAGAAAGAGAAGAAGAAGGAGAAGGGAGGGAGAAGGGAAGAAGGATAAGAAGAAGAAGAAGGCTTAATCGAAAATAGGGTTTCCAACTCCGACTGAAATTGCACTGATGCTTCAATCCCGTCGAATATGGTATTCTCGTGGGATCGTACTGTAAACATTTGCCTTAAAAAACCAAAAAATTTGCGCTTCGCGCACTTGTCGATCTTGAACTCAAATACCATGCTTTTGCGGCGTTGTACAGTACATATAATGGGAATTCATCTTTTATCTCCAGAACACGAAAAAAATTGCGCTTCGCGCAATCGGCGGTGTTAAATGTTTTACATACAAAGAATAGTCTAGCTTCGCTCGGTCGGATAATGATAATCTGCATTCAGTAACCGAAACATTCATTGATTTTTAAAATATGTATTTTACACGAGAAGGCACGGAAAATTGGCGATTCCATAGGAGATGTTTTGTCAGTGGCAGGTTTTCCATATTGTGACTTGTGTGGTAACCACTAGAGTCTATTGTAGGCTTCAATTTGACGATTCAACTGTGTTTTTTTGAAGTTTAGTGACCAGGGATGTCAAGTTCTCCAGCTTATCTCCGTTTTTCGCCAGCTTATCTCCCATTTCCGTTACTTTTGTTTCCAAGAGGCCCACCTTAGCCCTCAGGTTTATGATCTCCTCAATTAGATCCTCTTTTTCCCACAGGCGCAAGTAAGCTCGTTCGTCGTCTGTCTAAAAATTACATAAACCAAACTTTTGCAGTATTGGCAAACATATTAAAAGTAAAGACTTTTTTTTCTAAAATTGCAAAACATCACAACATTTCTCATCGATTTCTGAATTAAATTATCTATAACGCTGGAGAACGCGGTGAAAACATAAAATGACTTACCTTATTGAGTAAGATCTGCATTGTAGCCTTTATGTCAACCGGGTTTTTCCAAGATCCAATTGAACCTGCACCTCCGTCGTTTTCAGCCCTACAAAATTAAGTCGAGAATGCTTCCATTAATTTTATTAGATCCTGCACAATCGACTATCTAGAAACTAAATTTGACCTAATTTGTGATCTATGTGTTAACTTTATACTTTGATATATTTTGTGAATAAGTCTTACATTTTATTATTATATAAATTACAAAGCGATAGTGAATGAATGTTAGTGGACACTTGTATTCGCTTAATGTTGTAGGCGTACTAGAACTAAAAACTGTACAGAAGCTGTACAGAATCATTACTCACGTTGAATTTGTACTTCGACATTAAAATAATTCTTATCAACTACTAACTACCAACTTGTATTACCTTTAAGACGCGTATGTACAAACGTATAGATATGGATAATGTCAGGACAGGTAAATGTTCGCGTGGTATGTAAATGAATCCAGAATTGCAAATGAGCGTTATAGCGTCGTGTACATAGAAAAGATTTATCTGGGCTTTATTCTTTTATATTTTTATTTTTAGGTTCATTGTAGCAGCCCTCGAGGGTTTTCATTCATATATTTTAATTATAGCTTTGGAAAGGTCATGCATTCCCTGAACCAGGAATCAGTTTGTTGCCTTCTCGGAAGACGTATTTCTATTTTACGATTACTGAAGCATTCTATATGTATTTTACATACATATTTCCATATATGCAGGAAGTGTTTAGTTTTATATGTACAAAGGTTCATTGTCTTATTTTTGGTTTACTCAGGTACACCATGACCAAGAGTTCCGCAATTGTCTTCATTCTTCTCTTTGCCCTGATTTTGAAGCTTGAAGAAAAGGTAAAACCTATTTGGAATAATATCTTTTATTTTATTTGAGCGTTGATAAATATTGATTATGGCTTATGGCTATATAATGTATTGTATGTTCTCCAGCATTGGTCTCTCGTGTTTATTGTGGGCTTAATTTCCGGAGGATTGGTCATGTTTACGTTTAAATCAACACAGTTTCACTTCTTGGGATTTTCCCTCGTATTGGGTGCATCGTTTGTCAGGTAAAATATTGAAAAGTTCCAATTACAAAATTAGTGCATGCACTATATGTAGTGTATTTCCACATTTAATTGTCCAAGAAGTTATGGGGTTCTGACTATGAATGCTTTTAATTTGTATTGAAACAGTGGTCTCCGGTGGTCCATGGCACAGCTAGTAACCCAGAAGTCCAAATTAGGTCTTCAAAATCCAATTGATATGATTTACCATGTTCAGCCATGGATGATTATTGCCATTTTCCCATTCGCATGTATTTTTGAAGGTGAGTGAATTTACAAATTCCAACGTCGATTGATTAGACTCATTCGTTTCCAAACTAAATTAAAATTCCATCCAGGTTACGAATTAACACAACGGAGCATTGGACTCGAAAGTCCGGAAGACCAAGCTGCAGTCATGTTCACAGTTTCAGCCATTTTAATTGGAGCATTGGTTGCATTCTTTATGGAATGTGCCGAGTTCCTTCTGGTCACGTATACCTCCAGCCTCACGCTTGCTGTGGTCGGAATATTTAAAGTTAGTTTAATGCAATTTAAATTGAATGCAATTTTGAATTTGTGTGGGTATTAATGTGCTTTTTGTTTGCAGGAAATCTGTACCCTATGCCTAGCTGTGATTATAAACCACGACGTCATGTCATTTATCAATTTTGTGGGACTCCTCATGTGTCTCACCGGAATCCTGTGTCATGTGTCTTTCAAGTTTGTCAAAAGTTCCAAAGACTGGGATCCTGCTAATTCCAGTCCGGGTGGAATGAAGGAGGTTTGTATTTCCACTGAAGATGACTTACCACTTCTAACTAAACCCGGTCATAATAACCTAACTGATTTTGGTGACAGTGGAGAAGACGAAGCAGAGATATGGTCAAGATAATTCCGAAAAGTACAAAGTAATAATGCATATTATCAAAATTCGAGTCAGCTAACCGGTTATATGGAAAAACCCAGTAACTTATAAACATTATAATTAAATATTTATTAATTAGAAACTAAGAAATCCAATATGACTGTCGAAGGTAAGATGTCATGCAACTTTTTAAGACTTTCTAGATGTTACTTTCGCAGGTTTATTCATTAGAACTTTCTCAGTTTTGAAATCATATCGTGAGGAATTGTATTTTCATGCAGAGAGTGATAACAATGAATAATAATTTATATTGAACTACAAAAAACAAGTTTTGACTGGCCGTTATTGGTTAACATTATCACCTACTCGATGTCGCACTACTGCTACTTTTGGGACTTTGCATTGTTTCGTTTGAAGAAGCCTTTTCAAAAATTTCAACATTTCTAATCCGTTGTTCTAAGTATTGAACTCGGCTCAGTAGTTTATCCTTTGAGCTAAATTCCGTGTAAGGTATAGGGATCACGTGGTATCCCTCACTCTCCAATAGTCTCGAACTAAGGGCAGAACTACCTGTGGGAACTTTGACCCCGAGCGTTAGGGCGGTATAACCTTGAACGACAATTGCTACTTTCTTCGCCTTGTCCTTTGACGATACCGGGATGGGGTCCAGTTTTTCATTTATCAGGCAAATTGCATCTGGAAACACAGGATTCAGTGCTAATTGATCATTCGTTCATTTTAGAATGTTCGTTTGAAATTGTCGCACTTACCTATGAAAACCCCGGATTCTGACTTGATGTCTGTTAGTACATATTTTGGTGGAGGAAGAAAATGACTTAAAGATTCCACTACAACTTTTGAAAGCTTTGGGTCGCTTGGAGCCACCGCATCTGTCCACTTTTTCTGGATTTCCTTACTGAGGAATTTCCCCTTGTAACCACCAAATCCGAGTTTCTCGCCAGCTCGGGCCAATGCATTCAGGTGCAGGAGCTTAATTCTGGATGGCTGAGATGTCTCGTGACTATCTGCAATTTTACGATGAAAAGTATGAAAGATTTACAGGAGAAAATTACAGAATATACAGTACTGTGTAATTGTACCAACCGATTTCCTTGACAAATTCAGGAGTGAGTACAGTTGAGACTAATTCTGGTGTAGCCAGGTTCAAAATTGACATTCCATGGACAATATTGACCCATTCGATTGGGTTTGGGACAGCCTCGTGCGGAAGAGCAGTCTGAATTCTGTCATACAACTTTGGATATGTGGCTGGGTCCACATTCAGAACGGCACTGGCCAGGAGCCACGCCGCACAGTCAAAAGTTCTCAAGTCATTCACGTGTTTCGTTAACCATTCTCCAAGAACACTTACCAAGTCTAAAATGTGAATTAGAACTTAAAATTGAAGATTCAACATTTGTAAATTTATAATTACGAGACTATTTTGAAATTTACCTTTATTATAGTAACGCATTCGTCCAATGCTGACAACCAATGAACTGATTAAAGCTGGACTTTCAATTGTAGGAATACAAAAAAGCAAATCATTGCAAAGCTTTCCCATCAGGATCTGATTCAGAAAATAGTTATGAATTTTAAGTATAGATAGAGGAATGGCATGTTAATTTTTGGTTACGATGGCGTACCGGATCCGCAAATGTGAGTTCATTCAGGGCATAGACTAGTTCAATTAAATCCTTAGTTGGTATCTTCTCAGTACTTTTGGACACGTGAAATCCCAGGGCTCTGAGAAGGGGTGTCGGTCGTCTTTTTTGATGGGAGAGCACAACGAATATCTAATTACGGAAACAAACAATGTAATCATCATGGAGCAAACTGCGTCAATAATTTGTACATCAAAATATTATTTCACCTACCTTAACCATTTCTAAAACACTAAAATCTTGAACCATCTCTACCGCACGATCTTCCAATTTCTCCCTCGTCTCCGCTGGTAAGTGGTTCATAATTTTGAAAGTTGATATAAATTCACCTCCCGTGGCAATCTCAACCCATCGCCTTTCAATCGTTTGAATGGCAGTAGTAATTGGATGTCCTGGCGGAATTTTTTCTAGTTTCTGCTCAGGTGTATTCTTTGAACTCAATACAAAGCCCAAGTCTTCAGCTTCACCTATCTCCACTTTCCCCGTGTACAAGGAGTGAATAGTTCGAGCAACAAATCGAATTGGGCAGCGCCTCATTATCCACTTCAATTCATGCTCAAGCTCCTTGACTATTTCATGTTCTGTAGTAAATCCAATTGACTCAATTGCCTGAAAGTTATATAAAACGACTTGAATTATTAAATGATCGAATGCACCTCGCTAGTAAGTTGCGTTACCAACTTATGAACTCACCTGAAGTGCCACAAGGAGCAATGGCGGAACGTTGCTATACGACGCTTTCCTGACTGACTTTGATATCTTAATGAATCTTGGATCATTTTCAAAAGCCGTCAAATCCACCTTGTTCGACTTATCAGCCTTCACAACCTGTCCCAATCGGTGAATTATTTGACACGAGATTTTCAAACCTAACACCTGGACACTCCTTCCAATTTCTAGAAGTGTTTCTACATCCTTGGCTTCTCGTATGGATCTTTCTAAACTTGCATTCCAAGAAGGATTCCTAGATCCGCCACCTCCACCGGTGGTTGTTCCACTACTTGTATCAACTTTCTTCGATTCTGACGACGGCTCAATTTGGACAGAACTCTTCTTTGGTTCCGCCGTTTCGGATGATGCTGTTTTATTACTGTTGGCTTCTTGGTCTTCTTCGTAAATTTCCTTGCCCTCCAGAACTTCTTTAGCTGTCAGAATTGGTATAACTACGGAGGCTGAAGAATGTTGAATAGAAGAACTCCCGAATTGACGGGAACTGAGTGGAACATTTCGAAGAAGTGAAGGTGGAGGTAGTCTTGTAGGTCCTGATGACCTGGTAATATTGTAATGGGTATGGGTAGCTAAGGATCGGCCCAATAACCGTGTATATGTATGGACAACCCGGCGATGAATCATTCTTGTGTTGAAGCTGCTGGTCGGTCAATCTGAAACAAAACAACAAAATATTCAAAATCTTAAATATTGACACGAAATGCGGCTCGTTTTCGGCTACAGCGATCAGGTGTCAGGATGAACCTGTGACCTGAGACCATGAACCATGACCAGTATTAATATAATAGGTCCAAATCCAAACCATTTAGTTAGCTTCGACTTTACCAAACCAAGCGACCCGCGACTGATTGAGGTTGAGTATCAGTATCAGTACTTAATTAGTTAGTTAGAATCAATTAATCAATTCACAATTTGCAATTTTTATGAATACAGTAACAGTCAACAGTTAACTTAACTTACGATGTTCGATGCAAGCTTCTCTTGTCTGGTGACGGTACGTTGGTCAATGGACACTTGGTATCGTATCCTTGACAAATTGGTTGTAGTGAAGTACGGGTCAAGGTCAAAATTGAAACTTACAATTGCGAAACCCAATCAACCAGTAATACACACAATATCAATTTGCAAAACATTGAATTTCAAATTTGCGAATTTTACCGGAACCAAAATGTATCCTTCCCATGTGTTTCTTATAAATGGCGCCTTATTGCTACTTACACGGATAGCAGTTTTTAGTCTCCTCTCCGCTGAATTGGAACGTGTCAGCTTCTCAGCCCAGCCCCTCATCTTATTTACTTTATTAGTCTTGTTATCTAATAGGCTTTACAGTAAAATATTGAATGGCGTTTAAATCAAATATTTTCGTTACGTGTCTCGTCTAACTGCTAAATCCTTGTAAAATCCTCGGTAGTGCGTGCTAAGTTAGAATGATGAACGATCGCCGATTGAGGATGGAAAGTTGTTAAAACATACAAATATAATTAATCTTTCAAATTTTGTAAAAACCCTTACTGCGTGTTTGAATTCTGACTATTTTGTTTCAAATAAATTCCGTAAAACATTAAATTGAAAAGAACTGGAAGAAATTACAACCTATTGCTGGAGCTCAATCTCAATGCGAAGTAACATCCATTTAAAAAATATCTTTTAATTAAATTTTAAAATAGTGCTGGGACAAGTAAGTTACTTAGAATTATGTACAGACCTATTAATTAGCGATATCCGTGCAACTTTTTTTTCGAACTTATTTTCGAAATTTCATTTAAATGTATACAAATTCAAAAATAAACTCGAAAAAAAAGTTCCATGGATTTCGTTCTTTGACATAATACATAATAATAATATTTTTTTCATCTGTGATATTTTGGTTCAGATAATAAAGCTGAGCTCATTTGTCAAGCTTCCCTACTGAGGCTTCACTATCCATCCTTCCAACTCGAGCCACGTGCGAGTCCATCTAACATCTATGTACGTACATACATACGTACATATACAAGTCAACAAGTTATCACGTTATTTGCTAAGTGGCTGGCGTTAAAATAACCATCACCTCACCTTTTTCAGTGTTTCTATTAAATTCGCTCAGTTTCAGTCCGATTAACCGTTGTTGTAGTGCTTTGAACGCTATTGTTCTCAAATAATTAAGAATCAACATGAGTTCTAAATTGATTGTTCGACGAGCGGAGAGACAAGACTGTGAAGCCATACTTGGCTTGAAGAAGGAACTCGCCCTACACTCCAACATGAGTGGTCCAATGTTATCCGCGAAAGGTAAATCTGTTTTTTTTTAAATAAGCCTACTTTTGTTCAAAATGTGTTTTTCTGTATTTACCTATGCAGATCTGGAACGAGATGGATTTGACACGAACCCACCGTGCTACGAATGCTTGGTGGCCGAAGAGATTATTTCCCCCGAAGGAAACGGCGAAGAAACTAAGCGGGTCATAGGTTACGCTCTATATTACGTCATCTACCCCGTGTGGGAGGGCA
>JAQFYU010003386.1:0-10122 GCA_034694905.1 Ceratophysella granulata | reverse complement strand
AATAATTTAAGCTTCCGTTGATACCTCTTTACATACAACTCGTGCGTCTGCTTCCGGAAAAATCCCGGACGGACGGATAGACAGAAAGAGCGATTGCATAAGCCCTCGGCCTAGGAGGCCAGGTCTAATAACGCTAGCATTGATATCAAATCAAATGCTACTGAAAGATACTAGTATTTTTATTCTTTATTCAAATTTTCGTGAATTTTCAACCAAGCAAACAATGCAAACATTTTGGTAACCTAGTAAATTCTGGTAGCAGCATAAAATAATGAGCGGACGCGAAACAGGCACATTAAACTTTGACCTCAAATAACCTAACCAAAATTATCAATAAAGGGTCAATCGTCAAGTTGATGTGAATTTATGACTCTTCTAAGTACTAAATTTTCATACGAACGGAAGGGTAGTAGATCAGGCAGTGATTCCACTTGCACTTGCACTCTTCCTTCTACCTTTATTGTCATTGACTTGCCAAACAGCAGCTTATGTTTACCATTGAACTGAACACCCGGACAAAAAACAAGTTTACATTAGACAAGAAGACGCGTGAAGCGGATTAATGTACTGAAAAGTGAAAAATGTCTTACTACACTAAGTCCATTGTAAATGCTTATCATATGTTCACACGGTTTTTGTTGAGGCGTGCTTTAAGTTGAATCTAAAAACCGGTTTCAGCTGGATGCGTTGGCCAGCCTCAAAAATTGGGTGGAGTTCATTGGAATGTCAATTAATTTTCCTGGTACGCGGTTACCGAACCTCTCTGATCTCAGAATCATTTTCAATGCTGCTGGCTTAACCCGACGAAACCACTACTGCCTGGAAACGACTACTATCTTTATTTGATTATTAAATTCAGATTTACATAATATTCGACGTTTTTTGTGGTTATCACTCATCCTGGTCTTCTAAGAACATGATTTACAGTATACTATACATGCATCATAATCGTAACTCAAAACGCTCACGCACTTTTAGCACCTGGATGAATCAAATGCCTTAAAACTACAGTCGACTCACACTTTGTATGGAAAATGGCTCACTACTTTAGTGTTATGATGTATCGTATGATTCAGACGAAGTTAAGGAAGTACAATTTGAAAGCTATAATTATATCTGTCAATTTACTTCACTTGACATTCGGAAGAGGTTAATGGTCAGTTCTTTCTGTGATCTCCAAATTACATTGTCGTATGCTGGTGACTGGCGAGTGTATGACTAGCCGTTAAATTTAATGACGTCTAATTGGATTAAATGACGAATAGGCACGTTAAGCTGGTGGTTAATTAGTAGCTCAAATAGGCATGAAATACGTTATATGTTGCGCTATAGAGAATGAGTCAGGATATACAATTTTAATAGAAAATTCCTGCATCACCCTCTGTATGGTTGGCTATCTGTGTCCACTATTAGAATTTTAATTCTTTCGGATTTAAGTAAAAATAACCGATGTATTTAATTAGGTAATAAGGTGAACAAAATGTATTTTAATATAATTTATATCGTCTCAATTTGAAGTTTTTTGCCAAATTTTTAGACCTCAATAAATTCCAGGGTTTTTATTATGATTTTAATATCCGAATTATGTTTCTTTGAATTTCATTGTCTTACAAATGTATTCAAGCGGAAATTTATACTTTGGATATTTTTTTCGAATTACTTCAATTTGTTGATTCTTATTCCGGTTTTTAATTTTTTCTGTGCAAAAATTAAGATCTTTTTTGAGATTGTTTATTAATATTTTAGGAATTAGAAAAACAAATTGTATAAACCTTCAAAATAATCAACTCGAATTTTTTTAAATGCATAAAAATAATAATATAATTTGCCTTGTCTTGAGCACAGCAATAAAATATATCAGCAGCATAAGAATTTTAGCCATAAATATTTTAGAAAATTCCCAGAACTTTGTTTTTTTTTAGAATTCCAGCAGCTTCTTATTCATGCTTCAAATGAATTGGATCCGACATCCGAAAAACAAAGCCTTGTCACGCTTCACGCTTGAAGGTTCAACCGAATCGTATTCCACTAGGATTTAAAAGTCACCTCGAGATTTGAACATTGGAAGAAGCCTGCTTGTTATTTTTGCACGATGCATAATAGATAGGCCAAGAACCGGAATTTATAATAAGACGTTACCCGGTATATAATCCTCATAGATATTGGCATGACGTCTTCGCGTGTTGTTTAGCGTTTCATGTTTCATGTCTTGTCTTCTATCCGATCGGAGGTGAAGATAAGAAAATGTTTTGTGCTCAAAGAACGCGGGTATCATTAGGCGAAGCACACGGTGAATCCATAATTTTTCATTCAAGTGCTTAACACGAAGCGGTATTGCACTACCTGTCCAATACCGTTTAGTTTTTGCCTATTAATAGTTATGATTTTTTAAGATTTTTAGAAAAACGCAAGTAAGTAACACCTGGAAGCATAATAAAAGAAATTTACACAAGGTTAATTTAGATTTGCCTGTCTTGTTTTACGAGGGTTGTTTCTTTAATTTTGTAATATACTTTTAAAAAAAACGTTTAGAAGCAGTTAAAAATGAATCAAATCGGTTGAAGTTTTCACCACTTAGTTGACATAATGCAGCAACAAAATTGTACAAATTGATAAAATGAAGTTGAGTTTTTACTAAAAATTCCGCTAAAACTTATAGTTACACCAAACAATTTGAAGGTTTTCAGAATGTTTTTAGTTTTTCCTTATTTTATTCATTCATAATTCTTTTAGAGTAATCATTGATACGATACGTTTTCGTGGGCCTGCTATCATTAGAATATACTTAAAACACGAATTGAAATTTGATCATTTCCGTTTTAAAGATTTTTAAATAGATGACATCACAAAATTAAGATTGTAAAAATATTTTTCATTTCTACTTGGTAAAACATCTTGGAATTTTCACACGACAAGGTGCTCCTTATCTGCTCAATATTGAAAATATTGGCCAAATAGCACGGAGATGCTAAGTTTTTGATTTTTTACAAAATTAATTTTTTAAACGCCAAAAGTAAATTCAAAAACTGCTCATGTGAATATTTCTACCAATGCTGGCCTGAAATTGTTTTGATAATAATAAAAAAACTGTCCATATTTTTACAAATTTTTTTAGCAATGTAACATTTAACTCGGTTATAGATTTACCTGTATGGTGAAAGCTTCATCCTGGTTTTACTTCAATAAATTTATGTTTAACATTTTATAGTCTTTTTAAAATGTGCCAAAAATTAAGGAAACAACCCTTGTACAATAAATGACTAAATACTCGTACAATATATAACTCAAATCGACTTTAGAATCACGCAGAGCGGGGACTCAAATTCGCAAACTAATATAAGCAGTGAACTTCAAGTTCCAATCCAAATTCAAGTCCCCAAACGGGAAGGAAGCATGAAGCATACACACGTGAAATTCGACCTAAGCCAAGCCACAAGTCAAACTCAACCCGTCGCCCATCCGAAGAAACTCCCAAACCAAGCGTGTATAATGTGCATGCAAAGTTTATAACCCAGGAATTACTTTGTACCAATTCAATTTAGTACTCGTTCGTAGTTCGTATATGCTATCATTATTGTTTGAAGACGAATTCACCAGCGTTTAATTAGAGCTCAGTCCTCGTCTGGTTCGGTTCAACGCTTTCACCCTGTCACAAGCTTTTTTATTTCATTGGTACTCTTTTCGGTTTTATTTTAAATCCAAATTAAAAATGGGCAAGAAAGTTTCTGATATTTTCGGACTTTCCGAAATGAAGGATAATAAGGTTCCACTATTCAAGGCACTTGTGGCTGAATGGCTAGGAACGCTGCTACTTGTATTTTTCGGATGCGGTGCCGCCGTTTCGGGCTCAAGAACCGGTACGCCCACTTTGATTGAAGGTGTTCAAGTAAATGTTCTCAACAGTGCCTTCATTACTCAAGTGGCTCTGACTTTTGGGCTTATTGTTGCCGCTGTGGCTCAGGTGAGTTTCAAAATGATTTTTCTCAAAAGATTGGCATTTACAATATTTTTGCAATCTCACGAGTCCATATTTTAAACTTTTTATTTCAACGAGTAAAAATTTAAAAAATATGCAAAATAGAAGAATTAGCATAAAGGGTGGACACCATAATACGATATTAGCACAATTTTGAAAAGCTGCAGTACGAACAAGAGAACTGAGTACCTTCCAATTAAACTACTATTGAAAAGCCCATTCAAAGACTTTAAAATTCTTTTATGATTATAAAATATGAATTATATGAGTGTATATGAATGTAGCAAAGCTACTTTTAAAATTTCTGAAAATGAATTGAAAATATTTGCGTTAAATCAGCATGACGGAATAATAAAAGCGAAGGCGATAATTTTCGAAAACTTTTATGCTTCCTGGATAAAACACATTTTATCGCAAATGTGTTGTTTATTATGTTGTTCCCAGGACTGACTGTTCACGTTAGTAATGCTAGTTTTCGTCATATTATTTTTTAGAAGTCAAATTTGGTCAATATTGCCATTTTCAGCAAAAATTCTGAATCAGCTTCAATGTTTTATTTAAAAAATTGAAACCTATTTTATACGGTTGCAATTGCAAAATGGATTTAAAACAGTCAAGTCCCTCGGATATTCGGCACCGAGTGTAGTACTTTTTTAAGCAAAGCACAGGTATCGAATTTTCCTATTTTTGCTAATTTAGAAAGAAAGCTAGCATTTTGAAAAATAGGAAAATGAATAGAAGTTTCTGGATCAAAAATTCTGTCCACCACGCCCATAATTAAAATTCCATTTCGAAATGAAGCCTGCAAATGACAGGAGCAATCAGCATATCACTCGTTCCAATTTTAATAAAATATGAATTACAGTTGAGTACTGTAAAGCTTCGCTGCATTGTTAGCATGAGCTACTGGAATTTGAAATTAAGCTAATTTAGATGACATTTGATGACATTTGTGCTCACCTGTTTCATTGTATTCTAATGTATATTAAAAATTCGTAACTACGTTTATGCTTAACGTTTTTAACCTAGACGGAATATACAATATCTGCACAGCGGGTGTCAAACAAGCATGTAAAACTACTACATGGGTGGTTACAACATTAGCATCATTATTTGTAAATGTTCGTTTATATTATACAAACATTGTTAATGCACATGTGTTATGTTATGACAAGCCGACGTCAATTATTTGTCGATTCAGGTTAGGCTTACATGGGCTGCTCACAGCGAGAGGGTCTTCCTGCCATATAAACATATAAATTAATAAATAATTTGAATTTTATAAGTCGTGAGCAGTATCGTACATTCCATGTGGAGGCGCGGAGATTTGCATTGTATTGACTATTGACATTATTTGGAAGCCACAGATCTTTATCGAAAAGCCGACAGTAGTGCAAAAAAAAAATTAAACCCATTATAAATTTACATTCAAATACAGCATCTTCTTCGGAATATGCGGAATTCCTTATAGCTTGTAATTTGTACACAAGGATTCGGCTTGACTCAAGTGGATGACTGTCAAATTACATAATCACTTTTTGAAACCTAAAAATGGAAATCCGAGGTTCTACTTGTAGGTTGACATATGAGATTGAGAGGGTGTGCGTGATATCTTAATGTCCTTTTAATTGTGAACATATTTGCACGTTACATAATTTGATTCCTCGCCAATTAGTCGAGGGTTTTTGCATCTTCAAGATTGAATCAATTTTTTGCACACTATACAAACCAAACTGCGATTTATTCCAATTCAAAAGTTGGACACGTGTCGTAATTTGAATTTTATCATAATTCCGATTCCGATGCTGAGATGATATACATTTTTAACTCGACTCGAATTTAAATATCTATAAACCAATGTCAATTTTAAAGATGCTCTTTTGCCCAATTGACGGAGAATTATACGATTTTTTTTTGAACACGCGTATCAACTCAAATCTCGAAAACATTTGAATCTATGTACCTATTTCTATGTATGGAAGCGTAAATTGCGAAGGATGAAAGGAACCATTGTTAACTTCTTATTCATTCAAGATGCGAAAATAATGCTACCACGATCACTCTATACGAACCATATCCGCCTTCGCAAACTCTGCAGAAAAAGCGTTAACAATTTTACTCCTCTTAAGGCATCTGGTAAATTGTGTGTACGTTTGTTTAAGCGAAATAAAATCGAGTCGAGTTGAATAAGAAGGATGTTACGAATTGTGAAGGTGTAATGTGTTATATGGATAAAACCAATACATATTTTTGAATTTAAAAAAAAATTGGCATGTCATTTTGTAAACCGCAGTGAGCGAAAATAATTTAATATGAACTGTATTGTATTTGCACTATCTGGTATTATATGAATATGCCCATAAGCCACACAATGCTTTTCATAGTGCTTCTTCTCACGTTATTCAAAAAATTGCGTGCAACCTGATACTTTTAATTGACAAGTTCCTGTCCCTGTTTAGTATAAATATTTCAACTTTCGTGTCAGTGGTTGGTTGTTTGGTTCGGGTTTCCGTTTGGACAAAAGTGGACATTTTGTAATGTTCTCGGGTTATAATATAAGTGTAGCGTAGCTAATTGTATTGTAATGTACCTTCTTTGTGCGTAAATAGGTGATATGCCCAGCTTCAAATATTCAGCAAAAAAGGCATTGTACTCGAAACTCGAACTTTGTTTGTATGGACAATTTACGAACAATTATGTTAGTCACCAGAGACATAATTATTTTAGCCAGGTGTGTTACCATATTAATTCGCCATTATGAAGGCTATGCATGTTGATCAACAAAAGTAGTAAGGAATTTTTTTGGAAATAACTTGCGTCATTGGCCTACTCATCTACATAATTTAAATAGCTTTGCAATTAGTCATGCATTCCATTCTCAACAATTAAAAAGTAGTTTTAAAATCCAGGAAACATATCCATATACCTGAAATAAAGTAATTTTCTAGGACAATAGCATTGAACTCTTTGTTCAACCTAAGGTCAAGTTTGGAATTGCGTAATTGGAATGCCTTAATATGGTCAATTTTCGAGTAGCCAGGCCACAATGTCAAGTACTAGAGAATTTTAGCTATATTTACTACTTAAATATTTGTATTTTCTCGACCAGACAAATGACTGGGCTAGTGACCCTGCTGCTAAATATGTGACATTCAAAATTTCCTACCTTGAATGACCTTACCTCAAATAAATATTGAAACATAAGCCAGAAATTCATTAAAAATGCCAATTAAAAAATTAGAGGTTGAAGTAATTGAATACAGGTGATTTGTCATGACACAGAACTTGAATTTGGATTTTAGTTTCTCAGAAGGAAAAATTAAAAATGTTGAGGTGGGCTATTTTACTACGAAGATGCTCTCGTAAATACCTGAGTCATTCAAGTTTGTTTGTGCGTGAAGTGAACCCTTCCGTAATGCGTCAATCGGAAGATACATCAACAGTGCGAGAAGGCAGATTGTAATTTAAGGTGTGAAAAGAAGAATTTTGATTTATTCAATTCTCCCAAGGAAAACAAGTTTTCTTGATAATTGATAAATACCTGTGGATTGTTGAACATCAGTGATACTTGATGCAGTGTCAGTTTTGAAGGGGTTGGCTTTCATCAAGTGGTCTTTCTTGACACTACAAAAAATACAGTAGAAGTAGTTTATGGACAGTTAAATACAGTACTGCCTCGTGTCGTGATTCGTGATATTGTGGATTTGAAAAAACCAATTCGTCATTACATGGAACAGATGATTTTGATGTTTATTTGATGGTTATGAAATAAATACATGGCTTAGACTTAACAACAGCCAGGCCAAGTCATATATTAGTTTTTTTCCACAAAGTTCGCCGAACACGTTTCTTTATGTATAAGGCATATTAATAAATTCTGCATTTTATTATTTTTGGATTCAGATGGTGATTTGATTAGATCATTGTCAAATCATATTCAAATATTTGAATAAAAAATTGAATGGAAGAAATAATTTAAAATGTGCACAAAAACTTTGACAACGTGGATCAACACGGATTATAAATTGAAGCTGTAATTAGAATCTCTAAGATTTTGAAATCTTGTTTGATAACAGGGTTGTTAGTTGTAATTGTATACCTGGCTTTATTTTTTAAGCGCAGGAAAACATGATAGGTATTGATAAAAAAGTTTATAAAAAAGTCGTTTAAACATCTTTAAGGAAATGAAATCAAAATAATTTAATAATATTTAGCAGTATTTTGTTTACAAAGTAGAGTGTATTTCGGAAGAGTACAAAATTCGAAAGATTCGGATTAACATCTTGCAAAAATAATGAAACCGGGAAAACAGAAATGGCGAACACGAGGTATATACAAAGTATATTGAACTAAAATCCATGAAAAATCAGAAAGTGTAAAAAATAGATGAAAATAGAGTAGTAAATCTAAAGATCCTGGAAAGAAATTCCAAAAATGGGGAAATATTGAATTTTACAATTTAAGTGAAAATACCATTTTAATTTGATTTTTTCTACTCTGGCCTCTCTAATTAGAAACTGCGCAATAAGAAAATTCATTTATATTAACGTGATTTATGTTTTCCAAGCCCAAGCTCAAATGCAGGGAATGCCAATGCCAAAAGCCAACTTGCTTGAATGTAATTTTTCTGTGTGGGATAATCTAATTACGGGTTACGGGTAAGGATTGCATATCAACGGCTGTCGGCTGTTGAAAACAGAAAAAACTCTTACAAAATCCTGAAAGCACATAAAAAACTCCAAATCATATATCGTATCTCTGATGATAAGCTTCTGCAAAATGCCACGAACTTGAAAATAATTACAAACAAGTTCAATGTTGCGGTAACATTAAGTACGCATGAAATGTAGAAATTAGTCACATTCCAGTCCCTCAGTTTTTAAACAATTACGTTTTGTTACCACAAAGAAAGTCTTTGAATTTGTATCTAGTTTTATCTTAAATTGTTCTCTCATTGAAATCATTACGTCTAAAAATAACTCATGCAAAAAAAGTTCACGGACTCCCAATTATTTGATCTCCAGTTGCAGATTCGTAACCTTGCCTCAACGTTCTCTGACATGTGAACCTTCCGTGGCATTCCACTCAATTCAATTCGTTTCCAAATAATTAGAGTGGAATGATATGGCAAACTTTGGGGAAATCACAAAAGACTTGTTGTCGTAATCTTAATTTACGATAATAGCACTGCGTGGTCTGTCAAATCAATGTCACTATAGCTAATACAAGCAAGTATCTCCGTATGTATGTAGTGGGGTGACTCTCGCTTGTATGTTTTTTACATGTTGACAATGAACTTAGTAAAAATTCAAACGAACTTTCAAGTTTCAATACAATGTGTTTAGTGTATCCTTCCAGGATCTTCTGTGCAATGAAAAACCAATTCCTTCATCACGGGAGTGGATTTATATCTTAATTAGCACTAACTTTTTCCGTCGAAAAGCTGGAAATCGAGTTTGTAAATTAAGATTTGTCTACACGGATAATTTAGTGATTTGGCGACATTAACTTGTCACTTGGCAGATTGGAAGATATAAACTATTGAGTCGATCTATGTGTATGCCCGTAATGTAAAAATATATAGCTCTTTGCCTTTTAAATTATTAAAGCTTTTAAAAATTAAAAAAATACCAATATTGCAGATCCATGGATTTACAGATAGACAGTGTGCTTTGCAAATTGCAAAGGCATACTACTATTCCTCCGTCCAGGCATGAACATATCCTCCGTCAGATACGAAATGGCGCTGCGTACTCTGCACATCGTGCAACCTGAATGACGAATATTTTTGCATTGAATAATTATAATTTCTACAAATTCTTTAGTTCTAAAAAATAAAATGTAATGGAATTTTCACTTTAAAGTACAAATTATATTTTCATAAAATACAAAACAATAAAAAGATTAAGAAATGGTACTAATTAAGAAGTCGTGCAATAATTGATTGAATTGGTCTAATTATTAAAATATTGACCAATTTGGACATATTGGTCCTCACAAGGGCAAAGATTCCGGCATGAGAGGATTTTTTTTCTACGGTTGGTGAAAGCAGGCCCACAAATTCAGCCATCACAAGACGGCCCACTTCCAAATTGTGAATTTGTAATGTATATTATGAACATCGACTCTATAACATTTTTGACACG
>JAQFYU010003385.1:0-10123 GCA_034694905.1 Ceratophysella granulata | reverse complement strand
GCTAAAAGTTTTGAGGCCCCCAAAATTTGAGGCCCTGTTCCTGGGCACAGCCGGAACCGCCCTAAGAACGGGCCTGGACAGAACACAGCTTTAAGAATACACGCTGCAACTGTACTTTATGATAATAGGATGAACAGAAAGCCAGCACAGCACAGCCAGTTTCTAGGCTGCACGGTGCACTCATAGTTTTGAAACAAAATAGCCGGTTCTGCTCACAAAATACAACAATCACTCACAATACAATGGAGTTGAACAAATTAAATTTTGACTCTTTGCTAGTACCTGTCTCGTCTCGTTTTTCTTTCTTATTTAAAAGTAAAGCAAAAGATTTAGATCAGATTCAGCTTTCACCATTTTGTACAAATTTCCTCCGTACCTACACTTGAAAACCTTCACAAAATTAGAAGGACGAGTATAAACACATAAGCAAAACACTTATGTGGAATATTTCGGAGATTACATTGCATTTCTAATAAGTAATATTAAGTTCGCTAATAGGAACTATATTCATACCGAGAATACCCTGCTATTGTTTTACTGTGAAAAAAAAAGATACAGAGAGGGTAGGAGTATGGATTTCCGCATTAGTGGCAAGTGAAGGTGAAGAAGGTGAAAGCATGAATAAGTTAGCGTTACGTGATGGAGTGACAGATTCCGGATACGTAAACACACATACAAAGATACTACTAGGATACAAGACGAATTAATGTTTAATGTCTCCTTTTTTTCTTTCTCTGAACTCAACCTCAGAAGACCGTTGTATCCACGACAATTCATAGCACACAGCTTGCAACGATATTGGGAGGGACGACGATCTATCACTCCGCCGCAGGCTGATTAATTGAATCCTGTTAAGAAATCTCCTCTTCTTATGAGTTTTTTTTACTGACTGAGTTTCAGATTCGTCAAACTTTGACCTTGAGCTCTAAGAAAATATAATAATATATATTTAGAGTCTAAAAATTATCTTATAGCTTATTATATGTGGTGTGGTGTTGTCACACTAGCTGCGGTTTGGCAAAGCCGAAAGCCATGTGAAGTTTCTTCGCTATATAATATTCCAGCAACGACCTGTCTGTGTACTACTGTTCACACAAGATATTAAAGATATTGTTTCCAGAAGTTCTTTGTTTCTTCTCTCTTCAACTATTTCTATGAATATTAAATCATGCTGTGCAGTGAGCACATGTATATACTGTTGTTGGGACCACACGAGATGGATTTCATCTGTAGTGTGCATAGTGTGTAGACAGAGACAGAGTTTTAATCAAATATTTTCATAGGTTTCTCCCCATTGACACTCGGTGCCAGCATTCACTGACTTTCGTCGTCGGTGAAAGATCTGTAATGGGATTTGGGATTCGGAGTATGTTGTATGCAAAATATACATGGCCTCCGCAATTTGTAATTCTACCACATTATTAAATATTGTAAAAGCATAGCCAAAAAAATTATAATGCTCAAAGCCGTCTCTCTGCAGCTAGCAGTATGAATATGAATTCGAAAAACTAAGTATTATTATATTATGTAGATGTGGACTGGACGTGGACAGGAATACATTTAGAATCAAAATAATAATCTTGCACGAATGTGGACAACAAAATGCTGCTGTTAGCCAGGGAGCTTTATACACTATTGCCTGATCAGGCTCCCTGGCTGCTAGCTGCTACCCGGTGGACCGCCAGGCCAAGTCCATTTGGATTTGGACCTGGATTGGAACTCATGAAGTCATGAGTCATGAATGAGCGATTTAAGTGCAAACGTTTGCAAAAAGAAATGTGTCGGTAATCCAATTTCCCGAGCTTTTATTATGCTCCTCCACTTACATCTTACATCCTCTGATGTATTTGTACAGCAATAGCGCAAAAAGAGTTCTTTCTTTGTAGATTTATTTTTCCTTCATTTCTCAGTAGTACCCGGATTCTTCATGACGAAAATTCTTTTCATGTAGTTAAAGTACACTTTGAAATTATGTCTGAAAGCAGCAATGCACTAGGCAGACGCCATTTCATCTAAAATGGAATATGAAGCTTGAAAACATGGAAAGCAGAACATAAAAGATCAAAAGGTTGGGAATATTTTGTTCGTTGTATTAAATATAAATAAATCTCTCGGTTCCTACGAAATTCCGTGCAATTGTGAGCTTGAGCTTTACTGTGCTTACAAGAAATTAGAGTACCTACATAATTATTTGCATGAAATATTTCAAATGCCATGGATGGGACGCTAAACGCTACTTAGAACGTGAATCTGTTGTTGTGTTCTTTGAATTTGAACTGTGTAGGACTTGGACTACAGCAAAGTTCATATGGAAATTGGAAAGAACGCTAGTCAAGCAGATACGAGTACTTCAGTTGAGCTTTCGTATTTCTATTTCATTAAGACGAAGTTTGCAATTTGCAATGTCACCAGGCTGTAGTTCATTGTCGTGTTCCAGGAACGGGATCTGTAGAGTAAATAACTTGAGAAAACAAAATGCAAATTGGTACCACAAAATACCTATGTCTTCCGCACGACAGCATTCCACTCAATTTCGGACTCATCTCATCGCGAACTTGATTTGTGCTGTTCTAGCTGAAATTTATTAAATATTTTCTAATAATTTAATAATTATTGGAAAATTCAGATTTGGATGGCTCTCTAGGATATGCGGATATTCCTGGATACAAGTCGAGTAAGCATCCAGGATTTACGGACCACTAAATTGAAGAATCCGATTCTCATCCTCATAAATCTGTCACGACTCCTCGGAAGTCCATGCAGACCTGGGCCGCTTGTCCGGTTTTTGGGAGGTGTATCGAAAACGCATCCAAATTCAACCAAATTTTTATCACATGTGTAGAATAATATTATAGTAATCCATGCCAAATTTGAGCGAAATCCATGCAACTTTTTTTTTCGACTATATTTTTGAATTTGTATGCACTTCAATGAAATTTCAAAAATAATATCAAAAAAAAAGTTGCATGGATTTCGCTCAAATTTGGCATAGATTACTATAATATTACTCTACACATGTGATAAAGATTTGGTTGAATTTGGATGCGCTTTCGATGCCCCTCCCAAACCCGGACAAACGGCCCAGGTCTGAGTCCATGTTGCATAAATTCACTCGGCTTCTCAGCTTGTCAGAATTTAATTCGATTAAATTGGTTGCTCGAATGCAAACATTATAAAATTCAATCCATCCATGGACTCAACTCCAATCCAATACTTTCCCCATCAGCTGTGACTTTATCCAATCTTTGCTCTGCACTGCAGCAGTACATACAATCTGGAATCTGGATCATATTAACAGTGTTTACCTTCCCAAGCAAATCATGAGGAACTTTAGAATGAAATGCTCAAATTCCTGCTTTGGCAAGGCTTACATTTTCTGTGTGACAATAGTTTGTAGGTTTAAGCAAAAGAGGTTCTTCAGTCGACGCACATCTAATTGTTTGGCTATCAAAGCGGCTTTAGCTAGATTGGATTTCTTTGGTGCACCTGCATGACGTCAATCAAACCCAGAAACCTTCCTTCACCACGAATTCAATGCTTAACAGTTGAAATGCTGAGTTTAATTCTTGTTTTTCTTCTTATTCTGATTAACCAAACCGCGTACGCACATGCAAATGCCAAGTTGCTATTGTTTTTGTGTCGTGAGCAGCTAAGCGTTTAATATACTTAATAGAAAACTTTTTGCGAGCACTCTAGCCTTTCCATCATTGCAATAGGCAAAATGATTTTTTTATAGTTTTTCTTTCGGTATGACATCTGACCCAAAAAAAACACAGAACTTGGCTTAATGGGAACGAATTTGATCAGGTGTACTTATTCGATACGTTCCGATTTCCGATGGAATTGGAATCCATTGTCTGACAATTTGTTTCATGATAAATCGGTTATCAATACTATTGTAGAAATGGACGTCTCTCGCATATTCGCAATCTATCCGCATACAAAAGGCACCGCACATATTGCCTTTTCTCGAAGCTTGAAAGCAATTTAAAGAAATTTCATGATTAAAGAACCATTTTGAAGTAAATTGTTAAAACACAGTCTACTCTTCCGCATATTGGGAGAAATCTACCTTATTTTTAACCACATTGACGTACACTTGATATATTCTTAACAATATTGGTAAGGCGACGAACACTCTTGCTTAAATTTGCCAAAATCTGGCGTTTCAATCACAAGCACAACATCTTTCATGCAACCATAAATTAGCAAAAAAAGTACAACAAATACTTGAATGAATAATTAAAAAGGTTTCAGGCGGTCAAGTTACTCGTAAAATCATAGTGAGCCACAGATCAAAGTAATTCAGTAGTGCCAAGAAACAACCGCGTCAATTTTTATGAAGATCGCTGTATGGGCACGACGTCATAAGCGATGTGCGATATACTTTACCAACAATTTTATAGGCTTTTTGGGCTGCTGGCCGGTCTAATGAAAATGAATGAATGAAACATCTACGGAAATGCAGATATTTGGCTCACACGAAAATACGAAAACGTGCTTGGTGACTTGGTCTACTGCCTAACTGTATACAAGCACTTTGTTTGTTTCAGTTCATTTCATACTATTGATCCTAATTTAATTGTTTTGGGACAAAGGACTCGCCTATATTCGATTGTTTATTTTGGTCTTTCCATTAAGACATGTGTCTGTCTGGATATCATACTAATATGCGTAGCATGGTTTTACTCAGCTCATCAATTGACTCTAACTCAAGCCATCCATCCTTCAGATTAACTTTTAACGAATGATCCCAGCCGTAAGCTATACCTGAAGTTTTGATCTTGAATTACTGTTTCCCTGTAGAAAAAAATACATACAGGTTGTATTTTATTTCTCATTTCATGCACCCGCAACCCGCAATCGCGTTTCTTCATCTTAATGACCTTATGCGATTACATTCCATTTGTCACGGTTCTCGACATCACAAGAAAATGCATTGTACCAAGAAATGAGTTCCAGTGTACTTATTACATTCCAGAACTCGTATTTGCCTTACTTTCATCAGCTTGACCTACATACATATGTACGTATATACTAAGGTGGATATACATACAGGGTGAACGCACAGATCGCTCCCCGGTTTGGAAACAAATTCACAGAATGACCAATGACCATTGGAAAGTAAGGCCTATTCAATTTCTTTGATTGGATATGCTTCTGAGCTTTCAAGTCTTTATTCGTCAATTTTCTAAAGTCCATTGGATATTGTAGAATGTCATATTCTGTTGAATTGACATTGGTACTTCGCTGTTAGGGCTGTTGGTCCTCTCCACGTCCACTACTAATTAGCTTTGATTATATAACACCCGCGGAATGAATTTAAATAGAAAAAACGTCGAATGATCCTGCAATCAGTACAATTCCCTTAAGTTCTTCTGAATAAACAAAAAATATCATAAAGTGGGACAAGTGACAATTTAGTGGCCGCTCTGTATATAAACGAGCAACAGTCCAAACGCCGGTTGATTGCACACAGTAGCATGCATTCATGAACCATTTACTTGGCATCAGAAGAGTATTTGAATTAGGACTTTCTTCAGCCAGCAAGCATAGTTGTGCCTTCTTGTGCCTGTATCTTTGAATCCATTGCATTGGTGGAAGTGGAACATGCAAGATGTCCATTTAGGTGGAAAGAAAGTGTAATTGGAAATTGAACCCACGAAGGTGCTTGATGTACATGGTCTACATGACACGGAAACCAGATGAATTACGCCTGCCGGGTATTTCCATCCCCTTTGCGAATTGGACTTGATACGGAGTGGCTACTCCAATGTAGCCAGTTGTTTGGTGCGTCATACAAACCAAGTTACATTCGAGCTAAAAGGTAACTGAATTGAACCACGCTCAAGTCACAGTATGGAGTATGGACTGTAACCCTTGGATACGAAGACTGGTTACATTCCAGGAATTAGAATATGACCCAGTTTCCAACATCACTTCTTCAACAGCGTGCACGAAGCACTCTGAATTTGCTTTCTCCAAATACACAGGAATGTCCAAGTCAAGCTTTCTCCTTGAGCGAGGATGCGAGATGCGAGATGCACCGTACCGCCTACTACCGCCGCTGTTGTCCTGGAGAAAGTTATTCATTTCGACCGCGAGGTATTTTTTACCAAGCTCATCATGTCATAATGTAGTGTAGTATGGTCCATATCAATGCTCAAAATATCTCTGGAGGCATATGGTGCCAGTTGACCTAGAAGCCGAAGATTAGGCTTATCGCGGGCCGGGATTCACTCGTACGCACAAAATGAAATAAACTTTGAACCCGTGTTGTCGGGAGTACATATGTGAAATGCAATAAAGACATCCACTCAGTGAAATCAGAACTCAGAACAGAACTGGCCTGTTCTTGTTCTCAAAAAGCTATTTATGTCCTTGTTGACTCAGGTTGTCCCTCGTAACAATAGTACTTAATGTGTTCCACGTTCCACTGATTTGAGGCTAAATATGCAATATGAACCATTATTATATACTGTAGCCCTCCCTGGACGAGTATTACTACATACTTAAATAGCAGCCGTATATCTCCTCGTAAAATTAGACCGGCTAAACCCAGAAATACGAGTGGAAAAGTACGAAAACAGATTTGTACTGAATCTGGTAGGAGCAATAAAAGACGTGTTATTGTCCTGTGAAATGTTTTATGTTTTAGTTTGTGTCCAAGATTTGAACTCGTAAGTAATAGTAACTCTAAATTATATGTGAATCGTTAAAGATTTTGGCTGTTTAGCTTCTTTGAAGAGCTCTTGTTAATTATTTGGATGTTTTCGAATTTCGGGCACGATCTCAGTGTTTTCTCAAGCTTTGTTGAAAGAATGGTTTTGGTGTCTCTTCTCAGTGACACGGAATGCAATGCACGTATGGAAATATAAACCCGAATTTACATTTACATTAACGTGAATGAATCAAGATCAGACTCTGCATGCATTTGCTTCTGCACCTGTTCCTCCTTATGGGAATTGTATTGTATGTAGAAGATGATAATTAAGCTTAACACTAATCAGGTGCTTTATGAGAAAACACTATGTTATGTTAGCTCGACACAAGGAAAACCACACGGGAATTTAATTAATTAATTTCTGCAAAAGACAGGCATCTTGTTGAAAGCTATTTCTGCGTCTAGGCAGAACTTCCTGTTTTCTTTGAATGTTTTTATTTATAGCTTTGTGCTTTGGTGTTTACAAGTGGCCAGCTTATGTCCATGTACATTGTACATCTCAGCTTCACGTTGGGATTTGGGATTGGGATTGGGATGGAAAAGTAAATTGTAACCACTTCAGAAGTTTAGATTTCAAATTTTAATCAATCAAATCGGAATAATTGTGAACCATCGTTCCGCTATATTGTTTTGCCAAAATCATCCAAAGCTATGGTTTTCCTTTGCGAATTTTCTTGAAGCAAAATGATTGTATTTTGCGTCTAATCTACATGATGTGATATGTGATGTGATGTGGTGCATATTGATCCGTTGTTCTGTATGAAATGAGCTTTATTACTTGCGCTTCATTCTCGAAGGAATCAATGCCAAGGCGAAGGCGAAGTGAATTCGACATAGTAATAATATGTATTATGCAAATGCAACCCTAGAAGTGTGTTGATGTTGACGTGAATAAAATTAGACGTATTATCCTTATCGTGTGTGTGTAATGTAATGTGTAATGGTGGGTGTTGCGTTGCAAGAATTGATGCCGTTTAGCATTTCAGATTTTGCATTTAATCTGAATCGATGATAGAACGATGAATCGTGCTATTTATTATTTGGCTCGACGAGTACATTGAATCAGTTTAAACAAACAAATAGTTTATTTGACATTATGAACTTGAAAATCTCGAAAGATACAACGTTTTGGTTTTTGATTCATGGATTATATATGTAGAGACTCAATTCCATTTTCAAGTGCAAACCTCCCACTACTGACTGTCGAATGAATCAGTCAACGTGACCTCGAACTGGGGCTAAGGTTAATCTCCTCTCACTATTCAGCTTGGCAAAACGTTTGCACGAAACTATGGTTAAGGTCAGATTATGCAAGTTTGTATGTCGTACTCGTATGCCACATTTTAAGTTGATTGTGTGATCTGAAAAATTAAGGATATTAAAAATAATCATATTCTGTTATCCTGGACCTGGCTTGGAACAGGCGACTGTGTGATTTGAATCATGCTAAATGCAAACTAATTTTCTAATTTCAATAAAGTTTATTCAAGTGTCTATTCAATTTCAACATACATAGTCACTATAAATAGAGATATGTTGCACTGCCACAGCGTAAGCAGGCCTGAACATGCTGATTTCCAAATTGTTGGACACAACCTAATTAGTTTAACTTACTCAAAACTTAGCCAATTTCTTTCTCTAGACATAACAAAATATTCATATAGAATATCTTTAAATACTTTTAAATTCACAAAACCATAAGATCAGACATCACAATGAATTATCCAATTTTTAGGTAGGGAGTTCCAGAATTTACATATTCTAAATTTAACAGATTTACGGAAAGTCTCAGAATTACAACTATCGACTTGTAACAGTGGCATAGATCTAGAGCTACGGGTGTTCAAAGATAATCGAAAGAGTAGATTAAACTCAGGATCCGTTGACTTAAGAAACGAGAGAGCATGCTTTCCACCTGTCCATAAGCTTCTTTCATAAACCGTCAAAATTTCGAACTTAGTCAATAGTTCATTCATATCAAGTCGATTCCTCGAGAGGAATGGTAGTAGAATTTTCGATTTCTTTCTTTTCTTATATCTTAACTGCCGCCGAATTCTATTATAAAGCGTACAATATAAACTGGAATACAGATATCTATTGATTTTCGCCTGTAGCAAATCAAGATACAACTTTGACTGCACAGCCCAAATATGAATACAATAGTCATATGACGATAAAACAAATGCATTTACCAGCATTCTATTAGCAATAAGAGGCAGGAACTTTTTTATACCATACAGTTTACCAAGACAAGAACTTAAGCGAGAATTAACAACACTGTAGTGATTCATAAATGACAACGTAGGATCAAGATACACACCAAGGTATTTAAACTTAAACACTCTGTTGATAACCATGTTATTTAAAAATAATTCAGGAACTTGACCAAAGCCCGTGTCATTTGCTTTGTGGAAAAACATGAATTTCGTCTTATCAATGCTAACTGTTAGCTTGTTTTTAGAGCACCAACTGTGAATTCTAACCAGATTCTCCGATAGAGCTTGTACAATCAGCTTAGGATCGGCACAAATTACAAGGTCATCAGCACACAAAAAATACGGGAGATCTAATACCTCACCAATGTCATTAATAAATGCTGCAAAGAGGAGGGGACCCAAACTGGAACCCTGAGGCACAGAGCCATCCTCCAAGAAGTTTTCCGATTCAAATTGTCCATTCCGAATTTGAAATTGTCGCTCAGACAAATAACTGTCATGTATGTGTTACATCTCAAATTACATTGTACTTTGGCTATGCACCACATATTTACAATTTGCGCTTTGCAGATACAATCGAAGCCAGATTCACACTCGAGGGACAATCGAAAGAACTTTTGGAATCTGGAAGCGACGATTCCCGTGTTTAAATCATTTAAGAACTAAACTGTCAACATCTCTAGTTACGATTGTTGCCACAGCCGTTCTCCATAACATTTCAAGGTTACAGTATATTTCATTTTACATCCACAAATGATACACTAGAATAATTGAAATTATTGGGTTGATATTCTAGAAGGAGAAATGACATATATCGTAACGATACGCTGGACGAAAATGAAGAAGAAGACGAGGAACCCGATGAAGTCACAACTACTAGCGGGATTGCTGCACGACAAGCCATTTGACAGTCGTACTTCTCATGAATGTAAATTTCAATGGTGAGAAATACATTTGAATTAATGGTTAATATTTTGGTGTTTAACTTGAATCGTTGACTGAGCCATTACGTTTCTTGCTCACAGCTTCTTTTCCAAAATCTGAATTTCCAATTCAATTTTCCGAAGTTCCAGTTCCTGCATACGTTTTTCGTGGAGTTTACGATTGCTTGCCGTTTGCTTTCTCGTGAGTGATTCTTCAAGGTCATTATACAATATCTTAAGTCTGATGGTGTGCTCCTCGT
>JAQFYU010003384.1:0-10124 GCA_034694905.1 Ceratophysella granulata | reverse complement strand
ACCACTCAATACACACCGTGACTCTTAAACGTGACACCGAAATGTGACACCACTCAATACACATAGTGAAACCAAAATCTGACACCACTCAACACACACCGTGACGCTGAAATGCGACACAAAATGTGACACCAAAATGCGACACCATACCCGTGACCCGTGACACTAAGTAGCTCGACACCAAAGTGTGACACCAAACGCCGTGACAAAAAACATATCAATCAAAACAAGTAATTCTAGAGATGACATGACACTAAGCACGGCATGTGAAAGGACACTCAACACGAAATGACAGCAAACGCAAGACACAAAAACCGACATCATGAAACTATGAGTCCTCAGAGCTTGGCTCAAGAATACAGTTTGATACCAAAATTCACAACACCAGAAAACGTGGCGCCAAGTATGACACCAACAAAAGTGACGTCAAAGTGTGACACAGAAAAATGTACTTAATAAAACGCGGCATCAAAATGAGCGCCGTTCAAAAGTATAATGTCTAGGTCGAAAGAATAATGAATGTTTTTTATTAGATCTGCAGATCTTAATGAAGAGGTATGCGTAGCTCTTGGAAAAATATTTGAAAATCGATATTTAAATTAATATTGTTTGAAGCAAGACCTCGACTCGAACTTTCATATTTTCAAGATTTTGTCCACCATATTCGAAAGACATGATTCTTTCCAGTTAGGTCCTGTTATTCAGCTAGATCTACGATTCCGTAGTCCATTAGCACCAGTAACACGCTTTTACCCCATGAGTGATGAGCATTGTCGAAGAATCCTTCCACATTGTGGCAGGTGGCAAAGAGAATCGAAACAGTTTCCTCAGAAAGGTTACACCTTCTTTCTAATGTTCTAATGTCTTCCATTTGACAATTGTCACAGAATCCTGAAACTAAATGCACAGCTGAGCCAAAGAGGTCTTCTCCTAAGTGTTGAGATGGGTTCCATTTAGTTTTATGCACATGACAGTCTGTATAGTAGAGGTCGTCAGAGGTTCCAAGTCTGGTTCCAAGTATCCGTTCCCTTACCTCAGTCCAGACCAATTACACTCCCGTCCCAACAATTTCCGGATGTCGTCTCCAGACCCGCCGCCCTGCATCTATTTAGAGAAGACAAAAGCAACAAAAAGTAATTCCACTCCCAAAATTATTGTTTCCCCTGAATGTGGAATCGAGCTTAACCATATTTAGAACTCTTGTATGTGTGTAGAGTGAAAGTAGCTGGAGTGTATGTGTGTATGTCGACAAAAGCCATGGAACTCGGAACACTTCCCAAGTCGTGTCGGGTAACATCTGTGACCCAAACCATTCCCTGGCAGGAGAGTCTCTTTGGGAAATGGTGTGGTTCGAGTCCAAAATCAAAATTCAGTTAATGTTCTACGGAAGACACTCCAACTTACGTGGCGGCGGGTACACAGAGAGAGGAAGGAGATAGAGACAGATATAGATGGCCAAGAGTTTCAAGAGCCCACAGCCACTGCTCATCCAATCTGAGAGCGGAGATAGGAGACCAAGAGCTCCAAAAACCGGCTTTCTCCGCTTTCTCTCCAAATTCCCTTTCTTCGCACGCATGCATTCCACTAAAGGAGAAAAGAAAGGTTTTCATTTCAATATAATATGAAATTCGAGGGTTGAGCCAAATACTTGAATTGGACCTTTCTTCATTCTCTTTACACACGTTCTCCTCACTCTTTTTTTTTGGTCCTGGATATTCTTACCAAGTAGCCTGCGTCTGGAATTTTAGACCAAACGTAATAGTTGGATTTGGTGGTCAAATGGAGGAGTTAAGGCTTGAAATGCCGTTTGAATGTATTAGAAAGTACAATTTAAAATAAATTAGTATTAAATATTTATAGTTGCTTTTCGACCACTACACCATGTCTACAAATAATTAGGGCAAAAAACTTTCGACGATCAAAGTTCTTCACTTTCAATAAACCTAATGCTAAAACGGGCAACCGCAACATACATAAGAAAGTCCGATTTTATGATTTTAATTTTAAATAAATCTAAATATTTTGATTTTTGATTTTGGAAACCAATTTTAGGCATTTCCTTTAATTTTTTGGAGTGAATGCTATGCCACCATTAACATTAAATTGACACGTAAGAAGGGCCGATCGAAGCAACAGGAATGAAGAAATAAAAACCATAAACCGATGTGGAAGTCACTTCAAAAAATTCAATACAATGCAAAACTTATTTTTTTCCAGACAAAACTTTCTACTTTAAAAAAAAATCGCGTTGCTAAGGCCAATGTGACTTGACAACTCATTATTTCTGTAGGTCTACCTTTATTCAAAGAAGCTATTCGTGTAGGTGAAAATTTCAAGCATCAATCTAGAAATTGAAATTTCAAAAGCCAAAGGCGTTAGGCAAACGAAAATCCCCCCCCCCTAAAACACATTTTGCTTTTAAAAACTAAACCCTATGTGACTTGAAAACTCACCAAACAGCAAGCATCATCTCGTATTTTGTCAAAATTTCATAAAATTCAATAAAATTTCATTTCGAGCGACGCACGACCATACCAATTCATCTGTAATTTTATTTTCAAAAGGAGACAGTCAAAGGAGACCAATCTGAACCACCCTGTAGATTGCATTGTAAAAAAGCACAAACTTCCGCCATAGTGAACCAGCAGGTTAGCCAACAAACCACGGAGTTTGTGTATTATCCAGCCGACTGCTTGTACAAGGTAAACTTGGTAAGTCAGAAAAGTTTTTAGGATATCTGTATATGACCTGAGCCCACCCATTTCATTTTTGAAACCTCATCCACTATTCCCAACACATAGCCCAAACTTTTCCATCGTAAAACCGAGAGACCGGGTGGGTAGCATGTAGCATGGTTCTTCCGTCTACTCTATTGAGAGAACAATGAAATGTAGAAGCGTGGTCATGACGAGTCTCCGGGTTAGTCAACATTAAGGCTTTCTTCTTCTCCGACCCAACGGAGAAAGTGAAGAAGCTCCTTATGGAACGCATGCATGGACGGAGGCGATGGGAACGGCAACATGTGACACTGAGAGTCCTTTTTCTTAAATTCCCTCAAACTTGGGTTGTTTCAAGAAAACGTCCATGGAATTTTGAGTGTACGAAAACCCAAAAAATCCGTTTCCAACTTTTCTGTTAGTACTTAGGGACGGAGGCTAGAGACAGAGACAGAGAAGGAAGACTTGAGATATTGGAGGCAGGGTCCAGGCAGAAAATGGGTTTGCATGAGCTAGGACCCTCATTTCGGGTTATGGTAGGTTTGTGACAAGGGGCACTTAAACTGAGTCGGATTTTGGGAACATTTCTATCCTTTTGTTTGCTTTATTAGCTCTACCAAGTTTTCTGTCATTTAGGTCGAGCGTGGCGCCGAGAATATTTTGTAAAATAAGGTTATGACCTCGATCACTTTTGCCCGTGGTCTATAAATTTTGAACTTTGACTTAGATGGGAATTTTAGCTAATTTTCTTGGAAGAAAGTCAGCTCGTTCGTTTCTAGGCTATGTCCATGGTGACTACTATGAAATTGACCATACTATGACAAGAGCTATTAGCTATTTTGCGTATTTTCAATTTTTGGAGCTGATCAAAGTTCCTTTCTAATATATTTTCAAAAAACATTGCAAAAATTGGCATTAAGTACAATTATATGTTCGAGGGAGAATTAATACTGAACTGGAGGCATTACCAATTTTTGCAAAATTTGAAGCAGCTTACATTTTTTTTATACCTTCCCAAAGCGTTCAACGAATGTTTCTCAACTTTCAAATTTTTTAGTAGAGTGGCACGTGACATGTTTTTAATAGAATATAATTACAAGGCGCTCAGGTTCTCTTATACTACGGGCTATTAGCAACTGATTTCTATCATGTATTTGGAAGCATGGGTGATGGGTGACATCTGATTAATATATCTGCATAGTGTAATCATATTGTTATAAATTCGCTAAAGAAAAATATGGCGCAGATCTGTGCCATTGAAAAACTATTGCAAATATATAAAATGGAACGTAAATTCCTATAATGACTTAAATTCAAATCTCGTAAGAGTTGTTCCCAAAATATCGTTTAAGGTTACCCAAATTAGTTTGAAATTCGCGCCAACAAAAACCAACCCCATGCTAGATCATAGGAAAATTTTGACCATGCAGTCATAAGGTGCCAATTTAGAAAAATGGCAAGCATTTAATTCTAAATTCTAATTCAAATTTCCACCAACCAAACCAAAGAACTGAGGGAACAGCATGCACTATTGCCTGCAGTTTGCCAAAATACCCGACACGAATTGGAAATTGAGAATGCTTTTATGGGCTCCATCAGCCATGACCCGGTTCCATCCGATTTACCTTCCCGGTGAAAGCCTGAGCTTATGAATGTGGTAGGTACTCCAGTTTACTGCAGTAAAAATGACTTGAAGAAGCCCTTCATGATACCAAAGGATTGCTCCATATCTGCATTTGATAGTCATACATAAAAGAATTTACAGGGCGAAATTTTATTTCAAACTGAGGAGGAGCTGGCGTGAATATTATGGAATTGGGTCTTGTCAGACTCAAGAAGGAAAATAAATTGGACATCTCCGTCGAAGTGAGGCTGAAAATAGTTTGACTTTTGGTTTGGCACATTCGTCAGGATTCCGTTCCATGATGAGAAAGCATAACATTTGTGGAGTTGTTGAGAAGTGAAACTAATCCTAGCTCCCGTCATCAGGTACATCAGGTGGAAAGATCTGTGTCGAATTGAAATTGGATTGTACTTATGGGGAGCATGTGAGAGAGATTGGAATGAAACGGGGAACCTAAAGTCTTGAATTTTCTGACAGAGATTGGATTGGTTTATGAGAGAAGAATCAATATTGGATGTAACTATGTACAGAGAGGGCCGGGTGGGACTTTATCGACTTTAAACGCCGCTAGCATATCAAGTACTCTGGAACAACAGTCAGACCAGCCACTATTCCCAAACTACATAGTACAGGGTGAAAGGAGAGAAAAAGCTTTGCCACCGGCAGCAGGGTTTCTGTTTTTTCACACTTTTTTTAGCGTCTCGGCTCAGACCGCTTTAGGCGATTTTTCTGATTGCGGACAGGATTGCATAATACATGAAAATTCCTTTCGATTTCAGTAAGTTAATTGCTATTCTTTTAAGAACAAATCATTTGGTGTCAGTTCACAAAGATACGGGTACTGCGGCCTTGGTCTTGTACCAGATGAAAATCCAGGATTGTATTATTTTTTAAATGGTTTATTTTGGGTCTGGGGTATAAAATATTTTAAAGAACAAATAAATCGTGATTTCCCAATGTATTTTCATTTTTCATGGATGATTGTCACATTTTACAATATGATCGTGATTTGAATAATAAAATTCAACGTGATGGAGTTTGGATTGGGCAATGCATGTCAAGCTTGATTTATAGTCAAAGAACTTTGTGAATTTTGTGAAGAGTGTTCTTCCTCAAGCGATTTTGATTATCATTATTAAATATACTAATTTAAATTATGAATTGAATTATTACTAATTAAAAAAATAATTTTTTCATAAAAACCGATTTTATTTCATTTATTTGCCACATTTTTCAAAACAATAAATAAAATTAAATAAATTATATTTATCTTATATTACAAAGTATATGTTATTAATTAAATTATCATTTGATTGATTGATTAATTATTATTAACTAAGTACTCAAACTTGATATTTCAAAGCCAGATTTACACGTGCGTTAAGAATGTGCTAACTAACATCGTGTGTATATGATGGCTTACGGAAGACCAAGACCAGTACCAAATACCATTTATTTGATTTGAACTCAGTCGGTGTACAAAAACATTTTGACAGGTTAATTAATCTGAGCTTTGAGTCCAACAGAAAAGTTTATAATTGCATGAAACAGAAGACGTAGGTCTGGAAAAACAAGCAGATCTTCAGAAATTAGGCTGAATATCCAGACCAGAAAAATGGCCAGAGAGATCCCGAGTACATATACGATATATAAATTTAATAGACACACGGCAACCTGGCGTGTGAGTGAAAGCTCGAACAGACAGACTGACAACTAAGACACTTGTAGAAATCTGAAATCGCTACTTAATTGACGCACTGACAGGTTGACTGAAATACAAACTAGAATGTTCAGTACACTGGCATACAAATATGTAAACTGATAAATCAGCACCTGTTCCGAAACACGGAACAAGCCCAAATTTGACCAATGAATACTGCAGCAGACAAACACACGTTTATAATTGTAAATTGTAAATCCAGAGATGGACGAATACTATAAGCCCGCTGTGGTTGGCGAGAACGGAAGAGGGGCAATTGAGGTGAATCTCATCATGGGGAGTGTGTATAAAAGAGCAATATCGTTTTGATAGGATTGACCCATAGTGAAAGCAGGGCGAGGAGAGAAAGTCTATCTCGAAACACAGTCCCTCGAGCATTCACTCTCATTTTTTCTCAATTCCAACTTCAATTGTGTGTGCAACAACTTGAACGTGTTCTCATTTATTTTCAAACAAGAAATAGAAACTGAAACACACGTTCCTGAGTACCCTCAGCCTTCAACGCCGAGTAATTTGGGTCAATCCCCTTTTCATATATTTATGCAGTACAAGGCAGTGAATGTTTTAATTAGCAAGTCACAAGGAACTGATCAGAGTTCAATTAAAGGAGCAAATGAATATTGTAACATGAGAATCATTGTGTCATTTTACATATTCTGTCTAACTAATGTCAATTTATTGACAGTTCTCATGATCTTAAATTTAATTTCATAAGCCGTCAACCTAAATCGAAATGTATTTCAACTATGGGCTAACTTTTTGGTTCTGTTTGACTTCGTATGGCGAAAATTCTTTATAATTTACTGTAATGCTACTAATTAATACAGTAACAAACAAGTACTAACTACTTAGAGACTACCCTGAAACTGATACTTGTGATGAGGACTTTCTCAAGGGTACCTTGTCTCCATTTTTCATCGTTCAAGCACGGAGTCAAGCTATACTTAGAATCGCCAATACAAACCATAAAATTTTCAACCTTCCAGAGCATCTAAATCAGGCCTGTAACTTTTGGGACAGCGCTGGTACATCAAAATTTGGAACTTTGTATGGCTTTTAATAAACTATATGGAATCAAAAAAATAATCCAATATAAAAAAATAAAGAACGTAATCATTTCTTTAAAGTTCGGATACTCGGCCTGGTATGCGAGTACTAGGTTTAAACCATAGGCCTATTACTTTTGGGACAGCCTTCGTACCTCAGAATTTTGAATTTTGAAACCTTTGAACAATACATAGGGTGTTTTATAAAGGACAGACCACCTTGTAATTTCGTATCCCAAAGAAACGCAACGAAAATAAAAATTATATGTTGACGCCGTACCAACAAGATGCTGCTTGCACGAAAATACATACAAGTAGCTTTGAAATGCTGAATAAAATTGCGGGCTGCAACATATAGTCAGTGTGTATTTATTTTAATTTCGTTAATTTTGGTCACGTGGGTAGCCTGTCCCCTGAATAATACAATAGAATATAGAAAAATTAATAAAATAAAGTAGTCATTTCTTTAAAATCCTGATACTCGGGTTGCGGTAAGGAAAGATGCGCCGCCGGCAACCTCCTGCAACCTCCCATAAACTCCCATGTTAAAGTCTCAGAATACTTATAGGTTAGATAGGTTAGGTTAGGTTTGCCGAAAAACGCGCCAGTGACATTTTTATATTAGGAAATATATTACTTGACTTTGTTATGAATGAAGCATATTAGACAATTTTGATACGCTAAACCTAATAAAACAATTATTTTAAGCAATCCATGGGAGGTTGCAACGGGCTTGGCGCATCTTTGCTTACTTTAACCCTCGGCCTGGTATCCGAGTACAAGGTCCAAACCAGGCCGCTACTTTCGGCACAGCCCTCGTACTTCATAATTTGGAATTCTTTCTGGATTTTAACAATATCGAACACAAAAATATCAATAAAATAACAATAAAATATCAAAAAGCAAAATACTATAATATAACCATTCCTTAAAAGTCCGGATACTCGGCCTTTTACGCGATAATAAGGTTTAAACCAATCCCGTTACTTTTGGGACAGCCCTCGTACCTCAGAATTTGTCCCCATCAGTTTCCAAGCAGTTTGAATGGGTATAAACCATATCAAAAAATTAATTATATTAACACTACTATTTCTTAAAACCCGCATACTCAGTCTCTGGTATGTGAAAACTAGCTGCTGAAGTAAAATCTTTTACAATATAGCAACCTTTCCTCGTTTTTGCAAAAGGGATTTTTGAAAATAGCTATTTTCCATGAAGAAGAGGATCCAAGAGATTTGGGATTAGAGAACGAAACCCGGTCCTGAGTCGGTAGATAAAAAGCTGGTCTGAGAAACGAAGGATATTTGGAGGATGATAGGGACTTGGGAGGAAGAGACACATTAAATGCATATTACTGTACGTGATAAGAGTTCCGACGGTAAAGATTAGCCTATAAATAGTTTAGGAGACAGACGGGAAGAGGAAGGACGGTTTTTTTTCTCTGCTCGATCTCTGTCTCCATGTGTAAGAGTTACCGGAGACAGAAGCCTCTCGCATTATATTTTACACATGAGAAATTGATAGAGACATATGCTGGGGACGGAGAAAAGCGTGTGTATCCTCCCAGTCAACATAAATCTCTCTCAAAAAGGTATAAATTGGTTAAGTTGTCCAAAGACACTTTTTTTTTCTCCTACAGTTCTTCTCCACATTTCTTCTCTTAACTTTTTTTTTTCTCTTGTCGACTCCTTTTTCTTCTCTTCCGCTCGGGACATTTCTCCATTTGAAGGTATGTTGGGCATTTGAAACTCCGGCCGTCGTCCCTTGTTCCGTCCAGTACTTGGTTCCTCCTGGTGACTCGATGAACATGACCGTTTGATGGTCATTCCTGCTTTCTCCAGTCGACTGTGTCTTAAGGGAATTTGTGTCATATGTCGTAGTCGGGAGTTTGGGTCAATTCGTTTAATTTGAGATCGTATATCTTCATTTTTTCGATTCAAAAATAAATATCAAATTTATGAATGTAAAATATTTCGAGTTCACAATTCTGTTTTGACATAATATGGTTCATGTTAACCGAATCTTATGGCTGACGACGGAAGGATTGAAACTATACACTTTTATTAACAGAGTTTGTCTTATATATAAAGTTTAATGGTCACCAAATGGCGGCTTTACATTAATTAATTTAATTTACTCTTGAAGTTTTTTGTATTTTACTGGGAACAAATTTCGAGTCATTTTTAATTGATTTTTGGTAATACTTTCCCAAAATGCTATTCTAATTGAAAAACAACTTTCTATGGATTTTTGTCCAGTCAAATGTAACTTTTCCAGAGCTAGAGAATATTTCAACCTGATCAGTAGTCAAATCTGATGAGTTTGTGAAACTAAACTTTTGTTCATTATATACTCGCACT
Organism: Ceratophysella granulata; assembly: GCA_034694905.1. Taxonomy (NCBI): domain Eukaryota; kingdom Metazoa; phylum Arthropoda; class Collembola; order Poduromorpha; family Hypogastruridae; genus Ceratophysella; species Ceratophysella granulata. Next base: position 657 of record JAQFYU010003384.1, on the reverse strand, counting down.
ACTGGCTCAGGCTTGGCTTCTTGGCTTTATCTAAGATGGAAGATTAGAAGGATTTATTGTTGGAATCTGACCAGATTTTCTGTGCATGACAAATCAGCTGGCACAAATAAGCATCCCTTTGCTGCAGGGTCGGCATGAAGTAAATCATTGATTTTGATCACGATTTCTGCAATTTTTTGTGATGCATGTGCAATAAGAAGTCAAAGTTACAAGAATAGTCCAAGAAAACAAAAAGTCACAAAAAGTCGTTCAAAATATTCTTTTTATATTGGCGATCGAAAACCTAAACTTAGATTGGAAGAGAATCAATTCCGAGATTAAATTCATTGAAATGAAACGATAAAAAATACCGCGGAAAGTAAATCAATCTCGAAAAAAATAAAAACAAAAAAACAAAAACGGTCAAAATTTTAAATCTGAAAAGCTTAAAAAAGGTTTACCTGTTTGATTTAAATACAACATCGTTCCTTGGATAAAAGTCTACATTCGCCATGTAAAACCAAGATCAAATGCAAAAAGAGCCTATGCGATTTAGCTGAGCACAATGGCTTGCCTGAAAACCGGTCTGAATATATTGGCCATAAGTAACCCTGTGCCAGACTAATTAAACGCTGGGAAAAAGCATATGAATTTATGTAGCCCATTAGCAGCCACCCA
>JAQFYU010003383.1:0-10125 GCA_034694905.1 Ceratophysella granulata | reverse complement strand
ATGAATTTAATAGCATGAAATGAAACCGCTGTATTATATTGTACGTACAAATAAGACTTCCAAACTTCATCAAAAAGAAATACCTGCAAGACAAAATACAAGCCTCTTCTGTCAAGGTAAGGTGTTATTAGCATTTTCTTAAAATTAGATCAATTTTATTTCTTAATATCTAGTCAAGCGTGTAAATAATTACTAGTCTTGAAAACCGGAGATTCAAAACCATGAAAAATCACGGTTTTCGGTGTATCTAAAATACCGGTTTGTATTAACTATCGAATAAGAATTATGTTATGTATTTCAAGTATGCATATCGAGCCTTAAAATTTCAACGATACTAAGACCAGGGACAGCACTCAGCTGCCCCTCCCCCTGAAGGTTGGCGTAATAAGCTATAACCGACCTTCTACCAAGATACTTTTGGAAATTAATCCTAGTTTTAGCCTAACGTTTTAACAAGGTGACTGATCAGTTCACGCACATTTTCTTAATTTTGAACAGCTCGTATATTCTGTGATAGCTTATCTTTGTAGAAATATTTTCGTAGGAGATCAATCCTTTTTTAATGATTATTTGGTATATTTATATTGAATCATGTGACATTGACAATAGTATTTAGAAAAGTTTGCATGTATGCATCTCTGTTTAAGAGCGGATTAAATTATGTTGATAGCCTTACCTAGCTATGGTCTATGTGTCTATGGTCTATATGGAGTCGTGATAGTCGTAGGTAAAAAAACGGAAAAACTCATAGACTATTTTCACGCAATGAGGCCCCTCCGTGCAAACCAAATTTTGCATCCAATGCTGTTTGCATAGATTGCATCTCATCACCTGAAAATACCCGACGACCTTCTTTGAAAGTCTGTGAGGAATTAGCTGAAAGCTGTGATGCTCATGGCGAGTTGGTCACCTAATTCCATCACGACGGACTAATCATAGTTACCGTGTAAGTTTCTCATACACATTATATTCAGGTTTCAGGTTTATGAATAAGTAACTGTAATAACTCAAATTCATTAGTCATCGGCCTCTGTGTTGTATTTGATACATTGAAAGTGTAATCGAATTTCTTCCAATTTGTAGTCGTTCATGAATGAATACCTGTGAAAAAATGTCAATTTTTCGCAGTAAACTATGTACTTAACTCTTTCCTAATCAAAAGTCTGTCTGTCGTTGTTTTACATAGAATAAATTGCTTTTTCATTGAAGCATTCCAATACCAAATGCAAATATTGGTAAATCCCTTAAATACCTTCTTTTCGAATTTATTAAGTCGTATTGCAAAATTGACGATCGCTGCATAGTCTGTCACAGTTCAAATTCCAATGTCTTTGACCAGATCCCTGACTCAAGAAAAAATGAGGAAGGATCAAGCTTCTGTAATCTGGGACCTTGGAATACTTGTCCTTGATACAGAATCAGCTTTGACATTAAACAGGCTTAATCAAGGCAAGTGTTAGCGGCGTGGTCTTTGACGAAATAGCTCGTTAACCCGTTTAATTTTTACTAAAAATCAAAAATGTATGAACAACCACTGAAGATTTATGCTTGAAACCCATTTTATACCCAGTTCGAGTTCTTATCTCGTATTTGAAACGTGATGAACTAATTTTACGGTATATATAGCAATACCAAAACAATGACTTAAGTACTTACTAAATCAAACCTACTAACACGGCACTTGCTTTTCGCCTCGTAAACCTTTTGACATTGGGTATTATTGGTAGAGAAACACGATGCTGGTTCATGTACTTAAGTGCATTGTGAGCAGCGCTGTACATCCGATACCGAGAGTAAGAGTTTCTTAGAAAGATCAGATCAGCTTATTTTAATCCAAGAGTTCCAATGAATGAAAATCAAAATCAAATTACCATATGACTCCGTCTGCGTATGCATCAACCTCTGTCTCTGCTTGTATTGGAATTTTGCAAGACAATAAAAATCAGAAGCAGAAACCTTCTTGGTGCACAATGAGTCACTTTTTCCAATTCAAACACAGATATAGCTGATCCCAATATCATGCAATGTACGTATCATATCATGTGGCCATCTTCATGCTTGTTTGGGATACGAGGCTTGTTTGATAAGTAGTTGCTGCGTTTTAATAACGTATAACTAACCCACGGTTATAGCTGGATTGATCTAATTTTCTACGTGTGTTACCTTAAGGGTTACAAAACGAAAACATACCTAGAAACTTTTGGCAATCCAGCAAGAGTAGTTGATAAGTTCGACGGTTTTTAAACACTGCAACTACTTATCAAACAAGCCTCGTATGAACAAAAAAACGCAAATAATTTCTGAATTCTGATCGATAATTCAATTCGCTTGATTTTTGGGGTGCCTTTACAAACAAAAGCTTTTGATTCGTTATTTTGCTTGTTGACAAAGAACATGTGCGTATTTACTTGCGGTCAAAAATTTTCCACTGATGCCATAAAAATCAATACGAGAAAATTAAACGGACGATGACTGATCGGTTTGGAATTTCGCCTGGAATCGCAATTCGAACCTTATTGTAAATACGATATAGGCATTGAGACAAGTCCACGGATCACACCAGACAGAGATGATAAATTGTTTATGTCATCAGGCTTTCTGCAATGAGAAACTGAGATAAAGGCCAAAGCCAGGTTAGGCAACAGGCGTCTGGTTGACATAGTGAAGCATACGTGCAAAACCCTTCTGTCACCATTCATTATTTATGATCTAATTCAGTGAATGTTGTCGGGAGCCAGCGCCAGCCTGTCCAGAAAACATTTGGGCAGGATGCAAAACCTGCCGTCTTTGCATAAACCCTTCTTCAGATCTTAATATCCCGTTCTACCTTTTATTGTCGGAACTCAAAGGTCAAATCTCAAGAGTGACGCTAATGCTAATGCTATTATTGCATTTCCTCGCATGTTGTACTTATTTATTTTCTCTACTCGTCTTTTGGCAAAGACAGGAGCCAAAGATTCCAAACCAATGCCAATCGAAATCCAACCCACGTACCAGTCTGTCCTGTAGCTCAGATTTCCAGTAACTAGTCTAGGCGATGCAGAACAGCTCATAACGAACGAACCGTGTCACCTGGCAAAGAACTTGAAATCCGCTCATGTACATTTTCTGGCACCATACCTGACACATCAGATGTGGTAGCCTTGAATTGTGACATATTGCATGTGAGTAGCGCTGTATTTTCGACTTGAAGATTCTGAGCTGTTGTTGTAGTCAAAGTCCAGTTCGACTTAGGTCGTATCCACGTCTTCATCGAGTTCCTGGCCCTCTATTGTCTAATCCTTGTGCACGTACAACTGCAAAAGACGCGCTGTCAGCATTTTATTTCATTCTCAACGAACGAACACTATGAGTTGCAGTAGCGTCTCTTCCACCACCACACCCAAGAGCATTCAGCTTCTTCCACTTTATTGTGACAATCACTACTTAGTCATTCACTAGTTTTCCAAAATGAAGCTTCTTCTACAATTCCTCACGCTTCTGATATTTATGTGTGCCCCACGAGTTGGTGGGTACTCGGAGGTACGTACGTCATCGGGTTTGGTGGAGGGAACGGACATTCTGACCACTTGGGGTCGAGTTACAATTTTTTTGGGGATCCCATATGCCGAACCACCTTTGGGCAAGAATCGATTCATGCCTTCCAAAGGAATTACCCTTCCTCGCCGAGTGCCTGGCCCACCATCGAATGATACGGAAGACCGATTTGGCTACAATGTAATGTCGGATGTCAAGGTGAATAGCGGCGGAAGTATCCTCCCACCTGCCTGCCCCCAATTTCCGGATTCTCCGGAACAAGCAAATGCCACTTCGCTCTGGAGGGATGAAGACTGTCTCAAACTCAATATTTATGTGCCGTCGAATGTCGACTATAATCGGAATACTGAGAAATTACCCGTTTTGGTCTATGTGCCGGGTTATAATTTTACGGAAGCTCACAGTGGACTTTTTGATGGGTCGGCCATGGCTGCTTTGGATCGAATTATTGTCGTCACGCTCAACTATCGTGTTGGTATGTGTTTCTATTATACATCTATTCACTTTGAATTAATTTGTATACTTCCCAATCCCAAGTGAATTGCATAGCTCCTTGGGAAGGCTAAGAATATTTCTACCACAAGTCTAAGGTCAGACGATCGCCAATTTGATTTCTTCAATTCAAAAATTGAAGAATTTGAATGCTAAATTGCATTTCTGCTTAAGGGTTCACTAATATTTTGAATTTGACGCCATGTGTGAAGGCAAAAGAGAGATGACGCGCTCCATTAGGCCTTTCACTTTTCCCATGCAGTGTGCAAGATGGCTCATTTGAAATCTGAATAACCAAAGAACAAGAATTTCAAGTATTTACCAATAATCACATGGTTCGAGCTATGAAAACATTAACTCAACAACGATTAATATTTAATATGTATCGGAATACGCGCTTACCAATTTGCCATCCGCTGCAAACAAACTCTGGACAAGTGATTGACCTCAGCGGGAGGGTCAAACTTTCCACATGCTGTAAGACATACTGGGAGATTACATACTGGGAGTAAGCCGCTGTACCATGTACGAGTATAGGTTCAAGGCTTCCCATTCCCAATGCAGATAACTTTACTAAATGCTGCTTGATTTTTCTATTCCAGGTGTCTTTGGATATCTGAGCACAGGTAATTCGAGTCTGCCCGGAAATGCTGCAATCTCAGACATCCTAAGTGCCCTGGACTGGATCAGAGCAAACGGAGATTCCTTTGGGATGAACCTGACCCGAATCACCGTTGCTGGGACATTCCATGGATCTGTGACACTTTCCGCCGTCGTGACGTCTCCCAAATTTATTAAAAAGGAAGCAAAAATGCCACTGGCTCAGCAAGTTATTTTCCATGGCGGCATCAGTAGCGGGCCTTGGAGTATTGAGGATGATCCTCTTCAGCCATTTCTCAAGCTAGCTGGATTGTGTGATTGCCTTCCAAATGGCTCCATCGAAGATGCAATTGAATGTCTTCAGAAAATTCCAGTTCGAGACTTGCTCGTGGTACGTAACTCCAATGAAGTCTTTCTCAGCACCAATTCGCTTTCATTAAAAATATCAATACTTTTTAGATTTCTGAAAGGGTTCCGGAAGTATGGCGACCCACTATCGACGGCGTATTCGTTAAGGGAAATCCCCTGGAACTTATTGAATACGTAAGCGCAATATAGATTAAACATGAATTTGACACCTACATATATTTGACAGTTTTCCGTAACGGGATTAATTATATGCCTCCAGGGACGCTTTCCGGATGACATTGATGTCTTGATCGGGGAAAATGCCGTATCGGGCTCATTCTGCATAATGAACTTAAGCCCAAAGAAGCCATTTTTGGCGTCCAAGATTCTGAATGATACCCTCAACGAAGAAGACCTCGAAAACTTAATAGCAGATGACTTACAGGTAAGTAAGAACTTATTTCACGTATTATTATTGTCAAGTGTAACTACAACTCACATCTGACCTATGACCTAATAGACATGTGATTGATTCGGTATTTTGCAGGAATTCTTCAAGGTGAACGACGAGATCTTGTCGGCGGTTGTAACGCACGAGTATTTGTTTCCAGGTACAAGTATTCCAGAACCGTCTCTACGTTCCACATACCAGCACTTCTGCGGAACGTTGTTCATTCGTAATCCGAGTGAATTGGCTGCAAGATATCTTTCCAGATTCAACTCGCATCGAGTCTTTCGATATGAATTCGACTTTCGCTACTCACTCTCAAATTATCCTGATTGGATGGGCTCTGCAGTTGGGGATGAAGGCACTTTTCTCTTCCCAGTCAACGGGACCATATTTCCGGGATACGACTACCGGGTTTTCGAAGATTTTCGGGGAAGTTGGACTAATTTTGTTAAATACGGGTAAGCTAACCAGTATTTGTTTCCTTGATTTGTATTTCTACCGTTTCCAATATTTCATTCTTACCTATTTGCGTTTTTCTGAAAGTGATGCGCGATGTACGTAAATTCACAAATTGCTCGATTCAATTTTGTACATTAAAATTCCACGAGCCAAATTGAGCCTACTGCTTTAAGTTAACTACAAGCTACCTATTTAAAATATAATTTCACAAACAGTTTGTGCGACGCGTTGTTTGGATTTTTATACTGAAAACAAATAACGTTTCTGAAAAATTATAGATTGACTGGATGATATTAAAGGTGTATTTTTATGTTGCAGATCTCCAAGTATTATAAATGGCACCTGGCCGGAATTTGATGAGGACACCAAGAAAATGATGGTGTTCACCAAGCTTGGAATGAAGCTGGACACAAGTCGATTTCTGGATCGGGATGTACATTTTTGGCGACAGACAGTCGCACCGCTTCTCCAATCTCTGGAAGAGGGAAGATTTTACAAGAATCCGGAAGTTCTTCGGAAGCACTGCACCGACCAGTGCCCAAAACAGCCAAACATAGTGAACCTGGTTCTCATCTTCCTAATGTTCCTGGGAATCTGTGTTCTTTTCGGCCTCGCCTTTTATGTTTACCTGGCTTGGAGGAAGCACAATCGTCTTTTTAATTGAGCTAATCAAGCTCATCAAGATGTTGGAAGTCATTTCCTAATATTTCCATTATTTTATGTTTCTAAGCTTCCATGTAATGTCTACTTTTTACACAAGCGAGAAAGATGGTCATTCCACTAATTTCAAGAACACTAAATTTTTGTTAAGCTCTGACTGCACTCACGAATTTGGTATCGGATTGATGCCTGTGTAAAATAATAGTAGTCTGAGCTATTCATAATAATTCTTGAAATTACTAGAATATGCCTCTTATAACTCGATATTTCTACATAGTACTTACTTCTTATCTATTTAGTAATCATGCCTTGTGCATATGCTAAACATCCTGGGTGTTTTGTCTAGTATTCCGATCAACTAGAACGAATAACTCAGCCCAGCAAAACATGTCTCATGCCACAAAGATCACAGTAAAATAAGGCAGACTTTTCACAAGGCTGTATTCATACAGTTTAAAAAAGCACTGGCAGATCACCGTATTAAATACTTTACATCCATTGTACAAAGTACCCAGACTGACTGACTGTATCCGATTTTTATTTCACAAGAATATATGACATGTGGAATTAATAAAGAGCAAATTGTCTAATTGCATATTATGAGCTTCAACAGCCTTATTTCCTATGCAGCGACACACGCGCAGAAATATTCAGCTTACTTTCACATTATTAAGTAGTGTTGAACAACGTGGAACTCAATTCGTAAACAAAGTCAAGAACAGAACAGGGTTCATGTTCAACTAATCTTAAGGCCTACGACGACAACAACGGTCTCTATTGCAAATGACTAGCACAGCGGGATTGAACTTTGGACATTATTGTGGTGATGATGGTGAGATTCCAAGATTAAGCAGACTTGGGAATACAGATATATTGCTGTGATGTAAATGATTTAAAAAGCTGGGATATCCAATAGAGCCAGACTCTTTAGTTTCACATTTCACAAAGGGTCAGGCGTCCTAGGCTCTGAAAATCTGTGATATCCTGACTTTGACACGAACTATAGGTATACATGGAATGTAATAACAGCTAATCCTTCACAGCAATCAGTTGACAATAACAAAGAGAATGTATAGAGCCCATTCAAATTAGGCAAAGTTGAATAGAATTATCTTAGTTGCTAGTCCGTCAGTTCTGCCCACTATCCGTGAGCAAGTATTATTGGTTAGCACTAATCCAAGCAACACTTGTCCACGGAATAGCTAGTATAGAGAATAGTATAAGGTACAGGCTGCGATGAAGTCCATTAGTTTAACATCGTATGTCGATCGTAAATATTTCTCCGCTGTTCCTGAACTTGTCGCTTCCATTTACTTTGTTGATGGCCGACACGATTGAGAACACTACTTGGTGCAGGTGCACCTAATTACAAACAAATAACAATAGTTAGGATTCCATGGATTTCATGAAATTAGTAATTTATCCAGAATGTTTAAATCAAACCTGGGCTTGTTGTCATGCGTATGGTATGAGAGGCTCTGCCTCCTGTTGATCCCTCGCCACTTCCCTCCTCCTACAGGAATTGGAACCCAAAATCCTCTACTTTGAGACTAAGGTATTAAGAATCATAAGTTAAATCACTGTGTCTTACATCTTCATTCGTGTGCTCCGTGTAGGCCGTGCTCTTGATCCTTTTGTTAAGCAGAGGCTCCAGACACATCAGGAACAACATGTAGATCATGAGCAGAGACACGATCCAAATCACGATGATGACCACAACCTGTGGGCATGATACCAACGTCACTAATTAAAATCTGTTTTCATCTTGATCCGTTCAGCTGTATCAAGATCAAGCCTCTTTGATACACATCCCTCGAACACGTGGATAGTTCAGGTACAAAAACGACGCGTATGAATTCGCCCGGAGCTTGCATGAAAATACGCACTTACGCAGTTTATTATATGTATTTCAAAAATGTCTGTAGCAGCAACCGTCATAATTAGAATTATTTTTGCATCACTTGTGTATTAGAAAAATAATTTATCACGTATATGAAAATGAAAAGTATAACAATCCAGTTCCATTTCAATTGGGTTTACAAGATTGCTTCATCTTTATTACAGATTCATTCGGAATAAGTTATAAAAAATTAGAGATTCAATTTCTAAAATAATCTATTTAAAATACGACTTGAAGGCGACCATATACGATTCGCTTTGAGTACCAATTCTCAATCTTAGCATCCACAATTCTATCGCAGGGCGTTTTAGAACTTAGGTATTGCACTAACGCAGCTCTATCAAATACCTGAATAATGGTTGTGTTCCGTCGACTGTAGTGACAACTACATCTTGGACAAAACTCTCCTTCCTTCCCACTGAGAATGTTCCGAATAAATGGCACGACGACATGTTCACAAGTGCTACAGGAATTTACAAATGTTTGTGAGATTTAGAGCCCTATCCAGTAATGGATATAATTTATAAAAACTCAGAACATTACCATTCACTAGGCGGTGGTGTTACGGCAGGAATGTAGACTGTCCTGTTTGTCGTCAACTTGACTTCCTTCACCACGAGATTGGGTTCAGGACAAACACAGATGCATCGAGTGTCGGAATACTGACTGGACTGACCCTGTCCAACAACAAATTGAATAATATTAAATATTAGCAAAAATGATGTAATTATTGAAGTAGTTCAGAAAAGTCAAACTCCCAATGATCTTAATGAACAGGACACTGAGTTTGAGTAGAGCATATGGTATAATTGTAGGCTTTGAGAAATTGCAACAATTTTTAAGATCAAGCAGTAGATTCATCACTGGGACTAGCTTCGTATCCATTGGCATTTGACATTATAGAGACTGACACTGAAAGGAAGATACATATATAACATTTGACATTAAATTAATGAACTCTTTCATATGTCACATGGTTCGGGGTGGATTGGACCGAAGGGCCCGCACGAAAAATTTCTAAGTCTTTTTCCGGTAGGTTGGTGGGGAACTTTGTGACCACCTTTACGAAGAAATGACCCTAACAAAAGTTGTCGTACTCATCGAGATAAGAAACTTTTGCTTAAACAACTTTTCTGCAGAGTGCTTGGTTCAGGTCATAGGTCACGTTAAAGTTTGTCACCTTCGATCCGACCTATGACCTGAACCAAGCACTCTGCAGAAAAGTTGTTAAGACAAAAGTTGTTCATCTCAAAAAGTACAACAACTTTTGTTAGGGTCATTTCTTCGTAAAGGTCAAGGGTCACAAGGTTCCCTACCAGCCTACCGGAAAAAGACTTAGAAATTTTTCGTGCGGGCCCTTCGGTCCAATCCACCCTTCGAAGTTCGTTGCTTGCCACAACGGAGTTGTTAAATTCATTTCTGATGTTGGTAGTAGGGAAATTCTTGCCCTTTGTCCCTTAATTACACTTTAAGCGATGGTCAGCTGTGAATCGTATTTACGGCAATATTATATTATAACACAAATGAAACTAAGAAAAGCACCTTCTGTTCTGTTCAATTTAAACCAGACGTAAACTAAGCAATACAATACACCATTTTCAACCGAACATACACCATATGGTCATGTTCAGGTTAGTTGTAAGTTAAGTGTGTGTCATGGGTCATGAACAATGAACCA
>JAQFYU010003382.1:0-10126 GCA_034694905.1 Ceratophysella granulata | reverse complement strand
AACACGTAGCATCTCGGGATTTGTGGGGACCAGTCGCAGAATTAAGTTATTAAGCGATTTCTGGAACTGAATTTTTTGCTTATGGATTTTCTAATACTTTTATTGGCGGGCCCCTGAGACGAGCACCAGAGGTTTACATGTAGATATACAAAAAACGGCCAAATATATCAGGTCTATTGCCGCTAACGCATTGATCACCGGTAGCTCTGTTGACAATAGTTGTGTGACAGAGAGAGTTTGGGAGGGAGAAAGCTATGTAATATCGTCATTATGATAGTAGTAGATGCTTACTTTGAATTTGAGACGAAAATAGTAGCTTGGTTATCGCAGGACAAGCAGCTAAATAGAAACTATTATAGGTTGTCGGAGCGGTTAATAATTTTCTGAAAACGGCATATGTGTACAATCACACAAAATGCAAGTTTCTTTCATCGTTCAAAAATTCGACATTATGTTAAATTCCCTATGAAGTGTTTCCACAGAAATCCATTTGCTTGGATAGTGCTGTAGAATCTCGTTTCAAGCACGAACTCAGCATAGTGTACATGTACTACATACGTACATTACAGATTACAGACTACTCCCCCCAACTACCATATAATTGCGCTTCCTGAACTATACTTAGCCTATTCTTAAGCGCAAGCGTCTGAGATTCGAATTTGAATAAGTACTTCAATTTCGTAGAAGTTTTCGCAAATTATGGAGTAAGTAGTTGAAACTTGAAACTTTTTCCCAGGCTGAAGCTACACGAGTGTGCTGATTCCCCTATTACACTTGGCACATTTTGTGAATTTGACCCCAAAAAAATAATTAATCACAAACCCGTTCAAGACTCTTCCGGTCAATATTACTAAGACTAAGATATAAAATAAATCGTATTACACATTACACAGTTCATAAGAGAGTGTGCTTTCATCATATGACTCATTGGAAAACAGCATACAGCCGTCTGAAGGGAGGTTTTAAGCATGGATTTTGTCCAAGTTCGGCATTTTCTCGTAAAAAATCAAAAAATCAATCAAAAGGAACTAGGGTAAAAAAATAAGTATTTGCTTAATTTATTTTTAGCCTTTTTCGCCGAAAACATTCCTGATGCAGTTGATTGGAGTGCAAAAAAATCATGATTTAAATCGGTTGATATAAATCAAGCCAACCCTGATCAAAACAGGGAACTATTTATATCCCATATATGCATTAGTACATAGCTTATTGCAGTTCTGCAAATACTTTGTACGCAGTATCAAAATACGAGTATGAACGCTTCTTGCTAGGCCAGCATGCAGCATCCATTACACGCTTATAATAAGTGTTATATGAGTTATGAAGTAGGAATGAAAATGCAATTATTTGAACAATACTTAATTTCCCCAAATAATGTAATCATATCTACATACACGGTTAGCCTAGCAATGTGGAAACACATTACACAACATTATTCATTCCTACTTAGTACTTAAGTACATGATTTTATTCAATGAAATTTTTTGCCCAATATTAAAATTCACCAAATATTTACCCTTCAAAATCCAAGTTAAGTATTATTTTTTCTTTTGCTAGTGGTAGTAGTATGAACTTGGTAGAATCCGTCGATTAAAAAGTGAAATTATTTGCCCAAAAAGTACTTAAATTGAACCAAACAGTCACTAGAGAGGTGTGGCCACGAACTTACACTGCATGTTCCTCGCGCCCTCTCTGGAACCGACAGATCTCTGCTGCTTTCTGCACATGCACAATGCAGATCATCGCACTCCACGACGCGACGCGATGATGATGGGGGAGGCAAAAAAGGCAGCAGGAGAACAAGGGAAAAGGGGACAACACACGGGGGAGGCAAAGGCAGCAGGAGAACAAGGGAGAACACCAAAGAATACAATATACAATACAGTGCGCTATCAAGTCTTGAGCGGCCATGATGGCAGAGGCCGAGCGATTGAGGTGTGCTCGTCTCGTCCATCACGCCACTAAAGAGTTGTCCCTATCTTAAATAAAAGGGAACCTTTCACATTAAATTACAGCTAAATTACCAAAGTTAAAAAATAATAATTTGTATATTTGGAATCTACAGGCAATTATAACTTCCTAAATTCATCATAATTACACACAGATGTATGCATGTAGGACATTACGAGACTTCAATCAAAATGGCTATATGCAAGTAGCTAAATATAATAAGCAAGATTCTCACCCTCACCTAGATTTTTGGCACGGCTGCTGTTGTTGCACGTACCGATGAGCCGAGAATGAACCACCGACGACTGTCTTGGTGTGCCAGTTAACCGTCTCCTCGAATAATGCTAGGTCCGGTCACTTGTGTGTGACTAGTGACTTGAGAGCCGCTGACAGTGACAGACAGGAGCAGGAGAGCAGTAGTCCTTTGTCAGCTGAGACTTGTGACTCGAGAGAGGAAAAAAGTGAACTTTCTCCACAGTACACACAAAACCCAACCAATGCAGCTGAACAGCTGAGGAAGAATGAAAGCCAAAAGAGAACTGAGAGTTATGAATTTCGTCCGCACAAAAGGTTGAAGTAAACCAGACGTAGCAGCGGCTTGTACTTTCTTAGCAACTTCTATTGCAACATCACACTATTATTGGGTCATTAAACTAAACCAAACAATTACAAATTGTGGAAAGCAATTACATTTTGTATTTTATATAAAAGTTATATATGTACATAAACAGCATAAACATACAAAACTCGTAGCCGGCCGTGCAGCAAAATTTCATAAGGCACATTTCACCGGTGTGAATTTCCTTTTCTTTTGAAGCAGGTGGTGGTATCTTCTCAGGGGAATATGTACTGAATACAGATTTTGATCTTCTTCTTAAGAATAATGATCACTATTATCAATTGTACTTGAAACGTGCCACGACGCGTTGTGACTACACTATGAACATTCGCATCTATAAATCATTCGAGTATTTGCGTTGAATTTTAGATTTTTCGCATCTATAAAATGTTCTCGATGAATTATTCGCACCTATGAAATGTGCTTCTTGAATTATGAAGTTTTGGTAACTTTGTATGCGGTTCGTGCATTGCCAAAAGGTTGAATATAAAAACACAACTCCTCTCGTGCTTTGAATTGATGCGCAATTGATCTACAAAGCAAGCTATGCTTATTATAATTCCGATATCTAAACACAAGATGCATTGGTGCACCTACATTTAGAATTATGATTTTTATTACTTGGGTATACGTTTAATAGATGAGCCTCATGTCGATCAATATCATAAATGTTCCCAGAACTTAGTAACATTAATATAACCTAGCAAGACCCAAACACACACTATTAATGAACTGGCTTGTGTTTTTTATATTTTCAAATATTGCTGGTCATTAGACAACATTCTAAATAATGTGTCTATTTTTTGACATGTTGATTCGCCTACCCGGCGGCGGCGAGGATTAATCGTGTATCGTGTAAGTTTCCTTATTCTAACCCATCGTTGTATTTTTTAAAAATTTAACATGCAATACTATGTATGTATTATACTATGTATGTACTGAAAAAGGATTCACAGTGATATTCATTAGATGCTTTGGGATGTACGTGAGAAGAAGCGATATAACCTTACAATATGATGTTACGATAATGGGACCATATACATATTCATATTATGTACAATACGATGTGGTTCCGAAGTAATGCTTGCAATGTAGCAGTCCGCCACTCGTAGTTTACTTCAACCGCAAGAGAACACGTGAGTGCTGCTGGTAGCAGCACCGAGAAAAACCATTCTCTCCGCCGCGTACAAAATTCAAGTGCAACTGGGACCACCCATGTCCACAAAGATTCATTTGGATTGCTGGTGAAATACGAACCTTTATATGAGACATGCAGTTCTCCTGAACTCATCATAATGAGGCCTAACCAACCATCATCATCACAATGTTACCACCCGTCGTCGTCAGTGTTTCATAAGAAGGGGAACAAATGAGTAGCAGACTGGGCTAGCCCCGGGAAGATTGTTTATGGTATTTCTTCTGCTCGTCGAGCGGCAATCTGAAATCTGAGTCAGAAATTGGACTTTGACTTGTACTTACTAACTACTACATACCTAACCTATATGTACAAACCTAACTAAGGTAAACTTAATTCTTGCTGCCGCCGGTGCCAGGTGCAGGTGTCAGGCGCCAGCTCTGAAGCCGAAAATCTAAAATCGGTGACACATTAAAATCCTCAAAATACATATTTTAATTGTTTATCGTTGATTTCTCGCGGATAGAAAACACACTAATATTGTGGATTTTGGACCTATTTTTTTCACAGGCAACAGATTCAACATTCAACCCATCAATCAATAGACCCGTCACTCGTCAGAAATGATCAATATAAACGTTGGAGTACTGGGTCATGTTGACTCAGGAAAAACGAGTATTTGTCGAGCTATAAGCACCACCGGCTCTACTGCTGCCTTTGACGCCAATCCTCAATCCAAAGAGCGTGGTATAACCCTTGATTTAGGGTTTTCTTCCTTCCAAGCGGGTAAGTGATGAATACAGAATACTTAATTCATAATTGTTAATGTGGAAACATGGGGTGGATTGTAGCAAAGGGTGCGCAAGTGAAAGCGGGCGTTTCGGAACACATAACCTAACTTCACCTAAACTAAAGTCACATGTGGAAAAAGACTTAGAAATTTTCCGTGCGCACCCTTTGCTACAATCCATCCGGAAACATGAACAACTACTGTAGAACCCCGAAATCGCTTTTTGGAAGATGAGGCTCCTTCGAACTCAGTCATTGAGGTGTCGGATACAAAACTCGAGGTTTCGAGGCTCTCTTTGACAGTGTTAATTACTTACGAGAAAGAAAGGGGATAGAAGAAAAGTGCAGAAAAGAAAGAGCCTACCTTTGCCATAATATTAATATACTATCTACTACATATTTACTCATTGTTGTACATAGTTGCATAATCAATGAGTGTAGACCACGGACGTATAAAGGTTGGATACTGCACTCAAGTCCAAGAGCGTCAACTCTGTGTTGCGTCGCCATCTACAACACAGGCCTTACGAACAGTTTTGATTCGAATGTTTTTTGGCCAGAATGAATGAAATTCATGCGCCATCCCGTCCCTCTACCTGTCCTATCTCGACTTTAGAAAAAATCAAAAAAGGTTTTCCCCTTGCTATACCCTATAGCAGACACATCGTGTTATCAATTGAGGCACTCTAATCCCTGATAAGCGCTACCCATGAGGTTGACAAAGAAGTCCTGTTCGCCAGCCCAAGTACTGTATCCAAACCTTATACGTCCGTGGTGTAGACCGAACCGATATTGGAGTTCACGTGTTACTTTCTTTTAGATATTATATCAGTGCAAGTGCACTTTTGAGAATTTATACATACATGGAAAAGCTGCCATCATCGGGAAAAAAATTCTCATAATCTAGCGCTCGCCTTCTACTTGTCTACTTGCCGAAAGTGAGAATTTTTTATGCTTTGGCTCATTTTCGACTTTACGTGTGTTTGCTCGAAAGCGCAAGATTTTTTGTTGCTATTGAAAGTATTGTATGTATAATAGTTTTGAATGTTTTATCTCTTTAGGGGTCTCAACACAGCTTCCTATATTCAGGGCTCCAACTTCGTCATTCTTCCGTAGGCTCCCTCTTCTCCCTTGTCTTTCTTTTTATCATAATCCTTCTTTCTTGAGAGCATTCGAATAGAATTGAAATTGAAATATTAGTTGCACACCTGGTTGCACATTTGAACTGCATTTAAATTGTAGAGTTGAACTTATTCGAATTGGTTGTAGATGTAGGCAATCCATCGTGGAATTGTAATGAATTTTATACAGTGAAGTTTGCCCTATTCCAAGATATGACCTACTACTTTTATATTTACATCCTACATTTGTCTATTTAGAAGGAAAGTACAACCTCACGCTTGTTGACTGTCCCGGTCATTCGGATTTGATACGAACAGTAATTGGTGGAGCCCAAATTATGGATATTGTCCTCCTGGTCATTGACATCACGAAAGGAATGCAACCCCAGACTGCTGAGTGTCTGGTTCTCGCTCAGCTGACCAGCCATCATCTTATTGTTGTCCTAAATAAAGTGGACGAGATTCCACTGGAACGTCGAGCAAGCATGGTACCAGAAAAATATTCCAAACACAGAACAGAAAGAATTTTGTATAAATGGAACTAACTATAATAGTGATATTTAACCACCTGCTACTATTCACTGTAGATTAAGAAGATGACAAATCTCACTCAAGCTGCACTGAAGAAAACTAAGTTTGGAAACTCTCTCATCGTAGCAATTTCTGCCACGGACAAAACTGTAGGAACAGATAAACTGGTCGAAGCTGTGCTGTCTACAGCTCGAGAAAATGTATTCGTTCGTGATGTAATTAGCCCATTCCTGATGGCCGTCGATCACTGTTTCGGTATCAGAGGTCAAGGGACTATTGTGACTGGAACGATTCTCCAAGGGATCGTGAGAATTAATGATGTAAGTCAGAAGACAGAATTGCCGATAAAAAGAATTTCAAGTTGTAATATTCATAAGCGCTTCGAAGTTCTGCAATGAATTTCTCAATACAACTAGTTGTATTTGGTGAAACTATGTAATTGTATCTGTAACTGTTTTTATAGATGATTGAATTTCCATCTCTTAAAGAAGAGAAAAGAGTCAGGTCAATTCAGAGTTTTCACGTAGCAGTCGAGGAAGCCAAAGCTGGTGACCGAGTTGGAATTAGCTTCGCTAACTTACACCCTTCCTTGGTTGAAAGAACTATCATTTCTGCTCCAAACCTAGTTCATTCTGCTGTCCGGGCTGGAATTATTTCCTTGGAACGGATTGCTTACTTCAAGAAACCTATTGTATCTCAGCGAAAGTAAGATCTTGTTAATTTTTCATACAATGTCTCTGAGAGACCTGAGAGTCACCTTATATGGAAACAACAGTTCTAAGTTTGTAAAGAACGTTACTGTGATGATGATTTTAGATACCAAATCTCGATTGGGTATTACACTGTCAACGCTCGTGTGGTTCTCTTCCGTGGGTCTGAGTCTTTCTACCCATTCAAGTTTGACAAGACTCAGGAGTACAAATATGTGGATCAACTCGATGTGGCGGATCGCTCAGCTGTTGATCCTGAAGCTGGTAACCTTTTCGCGCTTTTGGAGTTCGACCGAGCTGTAATCGTAACATCCAACGCCTCTGTGATTGGGTCCGATCTTCAATCAAATGATGGGACTGGTTGTCGTCTCGCCTTCTCTGGCCGACTACTTGAATTCACGGAAGACAACCTCTACAAAGACAACTTTCTTCCGGGCATTAAAATCTATCGTGACAAAATGAAGGAGGGTAAAATTGATCGAGTCCAGTCAGACTCTGTTCTGATTGTCAAGAACTTCTGTAAGAAAGAGTCCAAAATTGATCATTTGCTTAACCTCAAAGTCAATGTTCATTTGCCGGATGAGATGCCTTCAACACTCTTGCTGACTGGAAGAATTGAATCCAGATTTGGTCAAACAATCAAGGTTCGGGTTGCACTGGATACTCCAATGACTGCGGCTCAGAAAGAAGTTTTACTTGCCAATCTCTCCAAGTGTTCAGTTGCTCTACCTTACAAGCGCTACATCTTCAATCATGTCAAGGGCCAGCTGTTCCAGTAGTGCTTATGGGGGCCTGTACTACTTTTTTGTCAGCTCTGGGCAATGTTAAGTTATACCAAGTCTTTCAGCAAAATTCCACCCGGTCAACATGTTACTTAGACTAAGTTAATTAATCAAATAATTATAATATAATATCAATTATAATTAAGTCTTTAAGGTTCAGTTATTTGCATCGATTTCAGAAAGTGTTTGAATTGAATTCAATAAATAAAAATGTTAAAATCAAGCAACGTGAACTATGTGATTACGCAGGGATTTTTCTTGGAGCAGCGCTTTCAATCATTTTGCTAGGGAAATGGCTACTTCACTTTATGCCCACTTTTCTGTTAATTAAATGGAATACTAAATATGACCAAGATTGTTCGCATTTTTTCCGCGCATAACTTTGGTTTTGTCACCTATCATATATTTTCCCAAGCAATATTGAGAAAGACCTGGTTGGTACAGACATATCAATAAAATAAATATTTAAGCCGAATTTCATCGAACCATGCATGGAAAATCTTCCGTATCATTATATCCTCGATACGATAAGAAACGCGGCAAAAATGGAAAAATAGGAGAAAAAGAGGGTAAGGAGAAGGAAAGGGAAGGGAAGGAGAAGAAGAAAAGGGGAGAAGAAAGGAAGAAAAGAGAAGCGAAACTTGAAAGAAAAATTACCCGAGGATACGATAAGCCTCCATTTTGATTGGAAGATTTTCCATGCATGCATCGAACTGTGTACTGTGTACTTCCCTAACAAAAATTTAGCTTTTCACTATCATTAGATTCCCAATTCTGGTTCAAGATAATTATTTTGATCCATCAAGCGGAATTTTCCACGCAAAAGCTTTCGCTCTCTTGGGTAACGTAGCGTGTATCGGCTCTATCAAACGCGAGAACTTTATCCATGTGTACGTATTTTAATTCCACTCATTGTTTAGCTTTTGTAAAAAAGTAATTTCATTACCGAGATCAAATCAGCAGTACTCCAGCTCCAGCCGACCCAAGTCATTATTGTAACGATTGTTTTGCTATATCATTGGACAAAAAATTCTGGCCCGTGCAGGGATCGAACCTGCGACATCCGCGTTATTAGCACGGCGCTCTAACCAACTGAGCTAACGGGCCTCAGTTGAAAGATTGTGCATTTAGTAGTAAGTGAGAGTAATGCGTACTGCGTACATGGGAATCATGGGAATCATGGGACAGACGCTTCATAGTGTTTGTGGTCTTCATGCTTCATTTCATTATGTATCATCAATCATCAATCATCATATGTACTTATAAATTAAATAGCTTCGGTTTGCAATTTGCAATGCAAAATGCAATGCAAGTTATAGTGCCGTGAAGTGAATTGTCAATTGTCTTGTCACTGTAAAAGCTTTTCTTTCTTGCGATTGCGATGTGTGTACAAAGCCAATGCAAAATGCATGTTAATTCTTCTCTGAAGATGATTTAATATTGAATAGAATTCCACTTTATACTTACAATACATATGTATTAAACACATAGTGTGGTACGCTTAAAGTATTCATATTATGATTTAAGTGACTTTTACCAAATTCAACCGGATACCGATACCGGCTTACTACAGACCGGATGAGTATCTATGTATTTCGAAAAGAAAATTATTTCACGCAAGTATCATTTTGTAAGCTACCTTATATGTATGTTACATAAACCTGTTGGCAGCGGCCGAAGCAATTAAATGTAGGTAGGTACACGTGCAGCTCAGGAGTGTGCAATTATTAAGGAATCCAACATCGTAATGAAAAATGCTTGATTGTTTAATAAATACATGGATTCAATTACTTTGTCAAACAATTTTAAGATTAGGTTTGATTTGTTGAAAAAATACAAATAACATTCTTTATTCCGTAAATCGTCGTAATTCGTGATGTAAGTCGTACGTAACTCGTAAGTAATCGTAACATGACCCTTTTTTGTAACTGTGCAAATCGCAATTCAATTCCACTCCGCTACCAAAGCTATTGTCATTGTGAATTGTGAAGATCGAATTTTATTCAGAACCAGGTATCCTTACAATATTCTGTTGAAAAACGACGTGATTTTATCGATGCAGTACACTCATCTTCTGTCTTCTGCAATCAACTACCTATTCATTTGAATTATGCTTCTGGGTGTATGTAAAATAAGTACTGTGTACTGTACATATAAAATATAATAAGTATATTAGACAATGGTAAAAACATAAATAAACACATTTTTAAACAGGAAATAGTTAATCGTCTACATGAAGTTGGTATACAGGGTGGCACATAATGATTGCCGCCCTTTACATTTCATATAATACGAAATCGTTCCCGGTCATGTGATATACCAAATTGAAAACAATTTCATTGCAGATCTCATGGTGGAAAAGTATTTAGGGATCGCTCGCGAGTGACCGCTGCACAGCGCCAGATAGAGGGCAAAACGTTTTTACCAACTCAGTAATCGGTATGACTCCTCCTGCTCGAAATACGTGAACGTGAAGCATGTGATCGCAA
>JAQFYU010003381.1:0-10127 GCA_034694905.1 Ceratophysella granulata | reverse complement strand
ATCCCAAATAGTTTGAATAAAGATCGACTTACTTCCCGACAAATTAACCTCGCAATTAATCGTGGTCAAGCCCAGCAGGCAGACCAGAATGGGCACAGTTTTTGTAAACATTAGTAGTGCTTCCGCAAATTGGAATAATTCCTAATGGCACACCATCAACTATTTAAGTTGATGATGGAATGCGGAGAACAGAGCGACTAATCTGCTCATGGGTCATTTGCATCAAGCTTTAGCTGGACAACTGGAACCACTGGAAGCAAATGTAGTCCAAGATTAGACTTTTGGGGCTAAACCATTTTTGTTCCTTGACAGCTGTCAAACTTGGAAAATTTCATTTGAATTTTGATGAAACTCTGAAATGGCATTAATTTTGTAAATCCGTTTTGTTGCTTTTGGGCCTAAAACCTTAAAGCCAATACGCCAAGCCAAGCCAATACAAAGCTCACCATTAGCCCATTAAAAAAGCGATCAAAAAAAAAAAAAGAAAAAACAGTGTTTAAATAACCAAATTTTGAAATTTTGAAGGATATCGTCACAATTCAATTTTTTGACAATTTGTATACGAAAATTCCTTTTAAATTGGAAAATCGTTCCAAGAATTGGGTTTAAAAGTCCCCGTCGACTATATATTAAGACCTACACTTTCATTTTCATATTTTTTCATTTCCAAATTGGAATTTCGTGCAATAAAGCTGTTTTCAGAACCTTCAACTGTACGACGGATACCGCCGTTTTTCTCTGAATTTTGAAGGACCTTAAATAAAGATTAAATTACGAAGCTTTTATTGAACCAAAAGCCTGAGCATGGTAATGTCATATGTAACGTTCATTCTGATCTTCCTGTCCGAGACTGTGAAGCCTGAGTAAAGATATATCTGGTGAACTGAACTGTTGATTAAGTGGATGTCATATGTCTTATTTGCACAAGAAGATAGCATGCAATTACGACTACGACTTGAAAGGCTCGACTCGTGTTCCAAAGTAAAAATAGCATAAAGACTCTTATTTACATTTTTTATTTTTATGAAGGAGAGTTCGTTGGTTCAGAGGTTGTTGTTGTTCTGCATAGAATCTTCCTATCTGAATCTGAGAGTGTCAATATTTGGTACAAGTGTGAGTTGACTGGTGGAATTATTCATTGGGATTTGGAGGAGTGCTTTCGTCGGGTGACAATTTACAATGGCAAGGAATATGACATGGTTTCCATACACGGGCAACTGGAATCGATTCAAAAATCATTTAGAATTTGGAGTACAGAATTCACTACTATTACCATTATCTATGTACAATTTGTCAAGAACTAATAACATCGGACGTGCCCATCCCATATCCCATTGTTCTTCTCGTTGTCGAGTTTGGAAAGATAATTTAAATAGGACATAACCTACTCCCGATTTGCCACAAATTAGAGCAAAATACAAGGTTTTCTCTGATAATTTTTATAACTGACAATTTTAGAAAAGCGTTCATGGCTGTAAATGGAAATCGAAAGAAAATGTAGCCTTTGAAGTTTGGAAACCGATTTAAAGTCGGTTAATCAATTTTATTATTTAATAATTCATTATCAATTTCGTTTGTTCGTCAACAAATAAAAACATGAAAAATAATATATTAATATAATTTGATGGCACCACTAACTAACCGCCGCTATCTGTCGTGGGGGGTTAGTTGGGTAAATCCAAAGAAATATACAAAATTCATGTAGAAAAGTAAATATGTTTGGATAGGATTAGATAGTTGTCCATATTTTGAAAATATCTGTAGTCTGCACCGGATAAGCGAGAAACTTGAATTTTTCTGTATTTTGAATCAGAATAAAGATCATCATCAAGCTTTTGGAAAAATAATTGCTAATTAATAGGATTCCGTTGACATATGGAGGAGCAACAGCGCACGATAAATGAACTACAGATTTTTTCAAAATTAGGGCCAACTATTTAACCCGCTCTGCTATATTCTATTCTATTCAATCGAATATTATTTTTGTACAGTATCACTCATGTTCATGTAATTTAGAACAATACAGAGATTAGCGAGAAGTAGTTCTCAATTTGAATTAATTAATTTGTAAGCACTGCCATCAAGTTTCAAGACTCTTGGTCTGATTCAGTTTCGTTTTCAAGGCATGTATAGCAATTGACAAGAGAGCAAGTTCTGACTGACACAGTAGCCGAGTTGCATTTGTATAGCGTTCATAGGATCACAGAGCTTCCTTATTTTTAAAGTCTTTTCAACTTGTTTTATTGCTTAGCATCAGGATTAGGTTTAGTGGAACACTTCCAGTAGAGATCGAAAATCAAATATTTTGAATCGCTTCAAATGTAACTCGTACCTTGCCCCGTGACAGACTGGATACCACAAGCCTGACTTACACAGAAAAATACTTCGAATTGGGTCAAGATGGCTTACGATTAACAATACTTGTATGTGGAAAGATGTTTTTTTCAAAGCTGAGCTTGTTAAGCATCAAAGTCATGGACCGTTGACGTCTCACTGTCACTACAGTTGTCTGCCTCCGTTCCAGTTGAATCTCGCATACTATTTTTTCTGGGTCGACCGACACCGACACGACGGGGACTCGTATTCCTGGAGCTGCTTGTTTCAGCTGACGGTGTACCTTCAAATGGAACAAACTTGTCCAATATGTCTCCGTCCTTCCGAGCTCGAGAGAGCGTAATTTGGAAATCCACCAACATCTAAAGATTCAGAACCCAGAGTCAACACAAAGAAGCTCACAGATCGAAAACCTTAGAAATTAGAACCTAGGGACATACCATCGTAAGCCATTCCTTGTCACTCATGAACGAGTCAGCCAAGTTCAACGGACAGAGTTTAAGCTCTGGAGAAATTCCACTCTTGATGATTGTTTCGAGTCGGAATTGAATAGTTGAGAGCATATGGAATCGTACGTGGTAGAGAGAATGAAAGTCCTTCACGATAGAGGAACATCCGAAGCACAGCTGAAGATCCTGTAGACCAATAATTATTATTAGAACCAACTCAGCAGGAGTCTGGAACATGGAGACTGACAACCGATTCTATCATGAGGAAACTAAGGAAGGAAAGTGACTCACAGGATTTGGTTTATCCGAATCATCCCACTCGTCGTCCCGTTTTGCTTGTAAACTCCGAACATCGTAGACGGGTCCTTCAAACTGAACGAGTTTTGCTGGAATATGGGCTGGATTCATACACGCTGCACAGGGTTGCGCCTTATTGATGTTCTTGACGGAGAATATTACTTTAGCGTACTTCATGAATTGAATCTGGAACATTCATTGAGCGTTTAATAAGATTTCAGGACTTTCGACAGCCTTGAAGAATAGTGTATTGTTGTATTGCTGAAGCAGGAGCACATACCCAAAACTGACTCCTCCACTTCGGAGAGTTCAAGATTCGGTAACAACCTTCTCGAATCCACGTTTCCATTGCAGCCCAACTGGCGCGCAGTTGGCAAAGTACTGTGGTGTACACATGATCATAGTCATTAAATTGATCATTTAGTTGAAAATATTAAATTAAATATCTCACATTTCTGCTGCTGCGTTTCATCATGAATAATATTGTTGATGAAATATGGGTCCGTTCCTTGGAAGATGATTATTCGGAGACAGTCCTCAAACTTGGCTCGCATATCCGGACTAATCTGGTATATGTCCATGAGGAACCTACAACAATGCAGAATCAGAAGTAGTAGACGAGTACAAGATTTCCAGCGTAATAATAAACTACAAAAGTTCTCGACTTACGGGAGTGTCCGTTTATCCCTGATGTACTTTAGAACGGACATGTCTGGATTATTGATGAACATCATCACGAAGACCGGAAGGTAGGCCTTGTACAGAGCAGTAGGGTTTTCCACCAAAATCGTCTGCCAATTTAGAAAATGAAGGGAAACATTTAAATGATGCAGTAAAACTGTTTGTTATTAATAAGTTTTGAAATAGTACCCGCTCTCCCCATTTCTTGATGGACCCGTCACTCAACTCCTGGACCCATTTGGCAATGTGATACCATTGATTCGTGCTTTCCTTCAGAAAGGGTTCATACTCTTCCAAAATGACCCTTCCTCTTCCACCGTCCCTGATGCTCCACAGTGAGACTTCCTGAGGTTCCAAGTCAATGTCATTTCTATTGATCAAGATGCTTCCTTCCTAGAAGTTGAACAACAGTGTCTTTATAGACTTCCACAATTTAAGAAATGAAAACTAATTACAATGCTTTATTACCTTGTACAAGAATTCCAGTTCTTCTCGAGTGTAAACCCATCGAAATCCTGGATTGATCACACTTGTACCTTTGTTAGCCTCGGACTGAACGTTGTTAGGCTGCACTTCTTTTTTCACAACAGTCACCTCCTTCTTCACAGAATAGTGTGCGTCATCATACTTGGCCGGTCGACCTCGTCTTCTTACTGGCTTGGCCATGGCGATACTCTGATGCAACTCGTCTTCCACATCGACATCAGCCTCCGGTTTCTGTCCAGTTTCATCCTCAACTTCTGCAGTATTTGTTACTTCTTGTTTTTCCGGAACATTGGCCAGTGTTGTTGAATCAGAAACTACGTCCACCTTTGATTCCATTGAAGGACTTTCGGAAGGGGTTGACTTGACGGGGCAGACCACGACACCAGGAGTAGCAGGTGACGGAATTGTAGGCGGTGGTAGTTGGTTGATGATTGGAGGCTGAGACATACCTTCGTCAGTTGACTGAATGATGATTGGTGTCACCGTGATCAAACCTCGGTCAATTGGCTTAATTGGGGACGTCAAACATGGCGATTCAAGTGTGATGTTCTCAGAATTGCTTTTGACAGATGAGCTGGTTTCAGAACTTCGTTTGACGGGTGAGCTGGTGGGCGTATTAAGCACAAAGTCAAACAGTTTCATCGGGACTTCAATTGACGATGTACTTTGAAGTGAAGGACTCTGCTTCTCTTTCTTCTTTCTTAAACGTTTGGGCTTGGCAGGTTTCGAAGGTTCTGGTTTGTTAATTGCGTCTGTTGTGCTTGAAGTTCCAGCCACTCCAGCCGCAACCGCGAACGCAGAAGAAGATGGAACTGAATCCGCACTTGGTGTGGGTGCTTCCAGTCTACCTTCCGCTTCCACCGGTTTCTTCTTCGTCGGTCGTTTCCGAGCTGGAGTCTTCTTCATAGCTGAGGCAGGCAGAGGAGCATAGGTTTGGATCGGCGTTTCAGGAAGCATTGGGTTGAGTGGTTTCTCGGTGGAATACCAACTCGAGTTCCAGGCGGAAGGCACAGTGATACCAGCCAATGGATTCATAGAGCTGAAGTTATGAAAGTTGAAGGTTGACTGGATGACAGAGGATCTTTCGTTCCCTTGATTGGGCATCAGTGCAGGCAAAGGCGTTGAGTAGCTTGGAACACTAGTCATGAATCCAGAAGGAACTGAAGCTGGAATATATCTTTCGGCAGTCAGATGAGGAGTTAGGTTAATCTTGGCCAGAATAGCATCTGCTTCTGAGAGAACGTCACTACTTGGCAGAATTGCTGGCACTTCTTCAGCCTTCTGTTTCTTAGGACGTCTGGGCGTCTTGACCTTGACCATAGAATTAGGATTGTCTGGTGTTACTTCCTGTGGCGCTGTTCCTGTGCTGCTTTGGATCTCCAGAACGTTCAGGGGAACGTCCATTGAAGGAAGGATTTCCTTCTTCTTCCTTGAGTTGCTTCTCTTCGGTGTCACTGGTTGTATAGTGATTTGACTTATGTTGTGTGTTTCGGAAGTGCATTCGGCTAGCATAGCTGCTATTTGAGCTGATATGTCAAGAGATGATTCAGGAGCAGGAACAACCTTCTTCTTTGACACCCGTTTCTTTTGTTTAATCGTGTAGGGAATGAGAGGTTGAAGATTTTCGGGTAAAAGTGGTATTCCAATCTCACTGGGAGCAGAAGTCTCACTGGAATCAACCGGCGGATTCTGGTGCTTCTTCCTCACATATGGCTTTCGCGGTTTCTTGGGCTTGTCTACTGCAGATCTTGTTTGCTCCGGCTCGGGTGGTGTTCCAAATTGTGACATGTCTGATGGCGGTACTGAATGGTCCAGGTTAGGCGACGAGAACTGTAATGGCACTTCTAAAGCACTTGGAGTCACATCCAGACTAACTGCTGTAACCCGATCCTTCTTCCTTACATACGGTTTCCGAACATAAGGCTTCCGAGGTTTCTTGGGTTGAGAAGATTCCACTTTGGCCGGTTCTGAAGTCAACGGTTCCATGGGTGACACTGTGGTTGACTGTACCGACGTTGATGATCCGGGTGGAAGCGAAGTGTCCACTGGTGTTGACAAACCGAGTGGAAATGAAGCGTCGATTGACGTTCTCTCATAGCTTTGACCCAAAGCAAAGCTATCCAGTGTAAGATTTACGAGGTCGTTGTCCAAGGGAAATCCTGGTTCAGGTGGATTGTCTTCAAAATAGGCTTCTAGATTATCCAAAAAGTTTTCAGGAACTTCCGGTGGAACATTTTGTAGAGATTGGTCACTGATGTAGTTCGATTCATTTAGATACAAATTAGCTGGAAACTGAGAAAGGAGATCCATTGACGGCATTACCTCAGGCGGCATGACCGGAACCGGTTGAATGACACTCGGGAGGTTCTCCTGAGTTATTTGACTCTGAAGAGGTCTTTCGATGTAAGTGCTCGAGATCACGGGGCTCGGTGTAACAACTGGAGGAATCTTCTTTTTCCTGACGCTCTGCTTCCTCTTCGGTTTCACAGGAACTTCAGTAGTTGAAGCTGGATTGATCTGACCAGGAGGAATAACGTTAGCGACAGCTGCAACTCCAGAAAATGACGTCCCAGAAGATCCGGACTCCATGGGATACATATTTGAAGAAGTATTCTGGAAACTGGAACAAAAGCTGGGCAGCGGAGTCGCTGAGGAATTCGTTCCAGTTGATGAAAAGGAATCCATACTACCACTCGTATTCTGCACATCCTTCTTTTTTGACCTATTCCCTCGTTTTCTGGGTGCTGCAGGAGTCTTTTTCCTTTCCGAAGTCACACCGGGTGTCAATGTGCCAACGGAGGACATTGAAGAAGCAGTCCCTTCCTCAATGTGGGGATCCCTGCAAGTTCGGCTGATCACTTCCTCGATTATGCTATCCATATTGCTGTTCCCGTGTATTTGAAGCTCAGGAATTGACTGATCCCTCGAAGTCATTTGAGTTATTTGAGCTGAAGACGTTGAAACTCTATTCTCTGAAGTTTGATAGAATGTCAATGTATGAAGTGCAGGATCAGAAAATCCGGCTGTAGCACCATCAGGAGCACAGGTTCTCATCACTTCTTCCACATCCACTGATCTGGCGGAACTCACGGTTGTTGATGTTGGAGCAATGACAGAGGTCAACACTGGGGTTGCCCTGTTCGTAGAATTGAGTTCAATGAAATCTTGCAATGAGAGTGGCTGAGAACTATTGGTCCTTTTGAAGGTTGTAGTATCGGTGGTGACGGGATCCGGAACTTGTACTTGTATTTGTGACGGATATT
This sequence comes from Ceratophysella granulata, assembly GCA_034694905.1. Classification (NCBI taxonomy): domain Eukaryota; kingdom Metazoa; phylum Arthropoda; class Collembola; order Poduromorpha; family Hypogastruridae; genus Ceratophysella; species Ceratophysella granulata. The sequence goes on along the minus strand of JAQFYU010003381.1, from coordinate 2,617 downwards.
GGGTTGAATGGCAATTGTAAGTGAGCTGACCAGTCTGCGTCTGTGCCAGTTGCTGAGCTTGGTACAATTTGAGTTCTTCAAGCGAAACAATCCGACGTCTCATCTGCAACACCGAATTTCCGGAGTAGCTGTCTTGCTGAGATGTCAAATGAGTGACTCCTTCATACGTAATTTCGGATTCTTTCACAAAGCTGGTTCCATAGGCACTAGTTGAACTTGAAAGCATTGCAGCTGTTGTGCCTTGCAACGAGCTAGATTGCTGTAAATACTGGGCATGGGCACCAGAATCTGACATCTGAACAGCTGGAGAAGATATAACAGCCGGTGGTGGTTGCACATCAAACTTCTGTGGTCTGACGAGAGACATCAGGGCCTGATTTTGCGAGCTCAGCTGAACCGTGTTCTGTGGACTTAATGAGGATGCTTGAGAAGTATAAATAGGTCTTCGGATAAGCACACCAGTCTGCGCGGCCATCAGGTTATTCATGTTGAATGGCATTTGCACTTGCATGTTACCAGGAACAGCAGGATTGAGGTTTGAGAATCCCTGCAAGGAGATTGGAACTGCAGTGTTGATCAACGGAGGCATCGCAGTTCTGTATTGACTCGTGCCAGTCTGTGCAGTAGTCCTCATGTTGGGAGGTTGAGTCACGGGTGTTTCTTGAACGGATGTCACGGGAAGAGGGGCTGTAGGGCTTTTCTTCGGATTTTTCTTCCTTGGCGCCCTTGGCTTCTTAGGTTTAGGTAATTCTGTCACTCCTGGAGTTAGAGGTCCAATAGGTGAAGAGTTTGAAAGATTAGATGAGCTCTGATTTATTTGGTGCTGTGGCATAGATGGTGGCTGGACAGATAAGCGAACGGAGGGTATTCCGAAACCGGAGGAAGTCATATTGGTGGAGCTTGTTGTTATTACAGATGGCACGCCTTGACTTGTTGTGTTAACAGCGGATGACGGAGAGTTCCTTTGACTGACACTGGGCGAAAGTGGACTTTCTTTAATAACTGTCTGAGGAAACGAGTTTTTCTTGATAACAGTCGGTTGAGAAGGACTGGCTTGAATGACTGTTGGTAGTTGTATCACAGGAAAAGACGAACTACTGGTTGTGACGCTGCTCGTCATTGTCAGCACTCCTTGTGACAGCTGAGGAACAGTCTTGTTTATGCTGGAGATATCAAGTGGAGTTGGATTGGAGAGCAAGACAACTTGAGCAGAGGGCAGTAGGTTCAGTGCAGTGACAACTGAATTTTGAGCAGTGACATTCGGCGTCCCTTGAACTCGTGTTGTTGACCGCGAAGGTTCAGGCTGCTTTCTTTGGGCTGAAGTAGTCACATTGGCAGTGTTTAGAATTTCTTTGGTGTAAATATGAACCACTTGATTCCCCACTTTTCTCACTTTAGGAACTGTTCCGGATTGTTCTGGTGGGGGACTTTGTAGAACAGTCGTCTGAATCCTCGTAGTTGGGACTGCTTGTGAAAGGAAAGCTGAGTTAAAGCGGATGTATGACGGAGTTCTTTGAGGAATAGGAGTGGACTGAGTTCCTTCGTACAAAACTTCAATTTCGGGGGAGGACCGGCCCTCTTGCGTTTCAGAGTCCAGCCTCGAAGGAGTCTCGGTCTTCTCAGTTTTGTCCATTGTACTTCTGGTAGATGAAAGGCTGTCCTCTGGCTGGGCACGTTCCGAACACTAAAATAGAGAATCAGGATGTGTTAAATATGAACATCTTAAAAGCAACATTTATTGGACGGCTTTAAAAGGGGATAATCAAGCGTACGTCCACTGTCGAATTGAAAGACATAATCTTAAAAGCTTAAATCTTAGACCTCAACAAGTCCTACAAAAGCAGGTCAGGTTTGGACAGAGTTGAGGTTTTATTGGGTTCTCGGAAAGTAGCTGACCATAATTTAATTTTGTGGTATTTGAGTGAGCATGAGTCATGATGACCCTTTCGTCCAATCCACCAGGCTCCCTTCACTTCACTTTGTGCTATATGCTATTCATAGACTCAGGAGTTTCATACTTACTGATCTCATACCTCTCAGAATTGCAACTTTAAATGAATGAGTATTAATGAATGAATGCATGTCAATTTATTTATACATTCTAACTTCTAACCTTTAAGCGGATCTCAGTAAAATGGGCTCAAGGTAATCAGAGACCTTGTTCCAGGGTTTGTGATTGCATTTGGATTTGGAGTAGCTGCTGGCCTGATACACACATACAACATGCAACACAAAATTAAGTACACGGAAAGGAAACAGATAGGCACAATCTGATTTTATTAATTCTAAGTTCAACCCAGGTCCAACTTACGTGGTGATAGCAGACGGTGAAGTGATAGGAAAGCGTATAGAGTCCAGCTTCGGGATTTGCAGTGGCGTCGCGCTACTTTCCCCAGATGTCGACTACATATGTTAATGTAAATGTAAGTAATCGGTACTCACAAGCAGGCGTTGATAGTTGAATAAATCTAGAACAAATAAAAATTAATGTGACCAGTTTATCAAACTGTTAGTGAATACTAGCGAGTCACTCATCACTCAGTCATTGACATTGCGCATTTCCGCCAGCTGCCAGCCGAGCCTCGAGCTCATTGATATTTACAGATCAGATATTATA
>JAQFYU010003380.1:0-10127 GCA_034694905.1 Ceratophysella granulata | reverse complement strand
AAAAAACACCAGAAATATTGGTCTATTATATCGATATTATATACCAATACACGAAAATCGGCACATTTGGATGGAGTGAACTTCTTTTCTTACCAGAAAGTGGAATACTAATACATGCAAAATTGCACAGAATACCACTCATTCTGCAAATATTTTGCTTAGTGTCGTGTGCATCACACAGAAACCTGTCAAACTCTCTCTCTCTCTACTATCTTCCCATGGCCACGACCTCCCATCGGCGGCCTACGCTTGTATTTACTTACATATTTCGCTCTACAACGTATGTTCGTGATACAAACTTCTAATTGCATTAGGAATCTCGAGTCTATATCTGACTGGAAGGAAGGTAGGTAGTGTCTGTTGATTGGAATTTGTTTGTATAGCATGCTCAACTCATTACTAAAGAGCGGCAGCATATGCAAATGGAAACCCCAAAATATGCTCAAGTTCAATCGAAAATGGCAAAATATGCAAATAAATATGCAAATGGGAACCTCAAAATATGCGCATTTTTATGCACTCACACTCACGGAGAAATATTCAATTAATTGTGCAAATTTAAATCCAAAAATATGCAAATTTGCACTCAAAATTGGCGAAATATTCAATTCAAAATGCAATTCAAAACTAACTAATTGTAGTTCAAACTCTCAGCTTTGGTTTTATGTCGACTTTGGCAGTCTTGAAAGCTTCCAAGGACAAATATATCAAAAATATGCCTAAAATATGCACAATATCGCAAATAATCCATCTTTTGCATATAATATGCAAATATGCACAGAACGTCAGAATATGCTGAAATATGCAAATAGATATGTACGTATATCGGATCGCAATTGCATGAATCGTGGAGATCCGAAGTCATGGAACTAGGATCAAGCATTAAAATTATGCAAATATGCAAACCGCTCTTTACTCATCACCAAATTAAGTCATCATTGTCTGGTACCTACATTATTGTATGGTTAAGATAAGAACTAGCCGACCAGTGGAATCAATGTACAGCGTGATTAATCTGCGTGAAGTTGAGTAGAGTGTCACGCATTAAAATAGCGCTAAGCCGTTTCCTTGCATATACTTAAATTAGTTCTGGTCGAAATGCAAAAAAAATGTACTATGTTTTTTGAAACATCTAGCTCTTCTGCAATTTCTCACTCAGCTAAGCGTCTTAGATGCATTTCAGTCTCAGTCGCATACAGGAAAGACTCATACATATTGCTTGAATATTTTTACTGAAAGATATCTATTCATATGAATACGAGATTGGAGATTGAACATTGAACCATATCTCTAATTTCTTGATAAGATTACCTGACAAATATTACGCAAATAGCAATTTGAAACTCACCAATTGAAACTGTACATACTTCAATTTCAATTGCCATCAACTGTTGTTTACGTCTAGAGCGTTTCGCTATATTTCATTTATAGACTCTAGTTCTAGTCTCAATCCAGGTTTGTAATCTATAATATTTAGAAAATCCAAATATATTAAACTTACCGCTTCCAGCAATAACAAATTGCTTTCAATTTCCAAGGTACTGGTACAAGTATTCGGTTCCAGCATTTTCTTTAAAATTGAAAATGCATACTTTGTAGAATTGTACTTCAAATCCTTTGCAGATTAACCGAATTGTATTTAAGGCTATAAAACTGTTCAAGACAAGATATCTTATCCCGTAGAAACCATGGAGGCTGTTAACTCTGAGTTCGAGATCATTGTAGTGGGTGCAGGCATTATGGGAAGCTCAACGGCCTACTACTTGTCCAAATCATTTGGTAAACGTATCCTGTTGCTGGAACAATACGATGTTGTTCACAGACGGGGATCCAGCCATGGAGAAAGCAGGTGGATTACAAATAATAAATAATGTAATACACGACTAAGATTTTTGATTTAAATTACTTTAAACCTATTTCTGTTGTAGAATGTAGCACAGAGATACAGAGCAATTTTTAATTTTATTCTTTATTCTCACTGACAAGAATTAGTCCACAATTTCCTATTTATTTCTCCATTCAAGTATTTTGCAATAAAATACATACATCGATACAGAACTAAAAACAATCGTATATTATTTAGGATCATACGGAGAACTTACAAACAAGCACACTACACACAGTTGATGGTTGACGCGTACAAAATGTGGCACGACATTGAAAGTGAGGCAAAAACAAAGGTATATGATCCAAGCTTATTACCTGCACCAACGAAATAATTTGTCAAATGTAATTCTCCCTAATAAATGTGCGAATGTGCGTGTGGAGAAAAACAAGTTATACAGATACAGATATACTTAATTGTATGACAGATAAACGAATATGTTAATTGTTGAATAGTATTTTGACTCGTGACGTTTCAACTATTCTGTAAAGTATTCCCCACTTTCTTTTAGTTGTACACAAAAACAGGCGGACTTGACATTGGGGACCGTGAAAGTGAATACCTTCAAGAAATTATCCGTGTTTCCAAGGAATTCGATGTTCCATGTAAACTGTTGGAACCCGCCGAAGTTACAAAAATGTTTCCACCCATAAAGATCCCTCCGAACAACATTGCACTCTACTCTCCGGAAACAGGTGTACTGAACGCCACGAAATCTGTTGTGACGCTTCAGAGACTTGCTCAACAGAACGGAGTTACACTTCTGGATAACACTTTAGTCACAGAATTAGTCACCAAGTCAAATGGTCTTATTCAAGTTGCTACAAACCACGGAATCAAATATGAATGTAAAAAGTTGATCATCACGACAGGAGCCTGGACTGGCAAGGTTTCATTTCAACCTATGAATTTTAATAATATTGCACGCTCCTGGAAAATAACAAAAATTTTGGAATTTTGTGTAGCTTGTGCAGAAATTGGAAAGCGTACATCTTCCTCTGACACCAATTGAAACCCGAATTTCGTACTATGGCGTCAAAAACCAGGAATTGTATTTACCTCAAAATTTCCCAACATTTGTTTTGTACGGAGAACCGATTTTGTACGGGAGTCCAGCCATTGAATACGCGGGTATGATCAAGGTTCGTGACTACATACACGTATAATTGAAGAGTTGACTTTCAAGGATTTTATTGTCGGGATAACTAAATAGAAAAAATGCAAACCCTATGTTTTGAAGGTTGGGGCAGATTATGGTGAGGCATGTGATCCGGATTCTCGGAAGCACAATCCTGAACAACTTCCTTCGGCTGTGGACGCATTTTTGAAGAATGTGCTCACTGACGTGGAAACGAAACCTACATTATCAGAAAGTTGCATGTTCACGCTGAGCCCAGATCATGACTTTATTATTGACACACTTCCTACTCATCCCAACATCCTGATTGGTTGTGGTTTCAGTGGACATGGATTCAAGCTAGCTCCAGTTGTAGCCAAGATCCTGGTCGGCATTTTGAAAAACGAACATCCGTATCCCCGGTTCCAAAAGTATTTTACCTTGAAACGATTTCTATAGGCATTTCTGTATGTGATTATTATTATAAATCCAAACAATAAAGTACTATATAATTAAATATTGAATTTCTAAAATCAAAATCTGTTTTAGCAAATTCAATAGTTGCAATTTAATTTTTGCACTTTGGCGGCTAAAGTGATGGATCAATACATATGACTGAGCTGTTGTTGGTTCTTTAAATCCAGTAGAATAAATGGCAAACCGTATACATCTAGTTGTTCATTTGATTTTCACATTGCAGCTGGCCATCGATAAACAGTTCCCGAACAATAACTTTCGTTTAGCGCGTCTCCTTTATCAAACCATGTTGCGGCTTGCAATTCTGTAGCTATTTCGAAAAAATCTTGCCCCCGCCAAAATGGCTTCCGAAACACTTGGTACTTGGTACCATAGGAGCAGTCACAGATAGTCAATGAAAAATAATCATTTGGAATAAAAAAAATGTAGATATTAAATCATAATATTCTTTTCCTACAATGGAAGTAGACAGTTTCTGGTTTCCAACTAGAAACAGCGCATTCCTTGTAAAACAATCGCTTATAGATTGGGTTTTTTCTGTACGTAACTGGTACGTAACCTTTAATTCGTCAATTAAGTCATGCTTGCAAGGTATAAGCATAACTAAAAAATCTCAATGAAAATTAATTGTTCAATAGTACATTTCTAAAAGTGCAGGAAAATAAAAGTTAATTGTTGGCAACTCTTAATTTATATATATATATATATATATATATTATATATATATAACAATTTAGTACAAATTGAACGAAGTATGGAATTTCAGTAACGCATTTACACAGAAGCCAAAATCAAAATACTGCTGTTCATTTTGGAATTACAATCATCATTGTTTGTTCATTTTATATTGATTCTAAAAATACGGAGCCGAACGAAGTGCTTTGGAAATAAATTAAATAGGATGATCTAATTTCCAAATAGCGTTAACTTTTCGTATTGGTTCAAGTGAAAATAGTAAAACAAATGAAGAAAAAGAACTGTAATTCAAATCATATAGCATTAAGCATTCTATCTATTTATTTAGATTGAAACTGAGTAGTACTGATATCAGACTTAACCGCATATAAAACATTGTTCTATAGAACCAACAAAAGGATTCCACGTGCTTCCGGATCCAGCTTACGAGTTATTTCCGTTCTATCTCTTCCTGCCTAATTTAGGCCAACAGTTTATCTCGGGGATTGAACTGTGCTTAATGTTTTATACACTAAAGAGTAGTAGCGTATCGTAGAAGGCAATTAAGCAATTAATTAGGCTTCTTGACCTGTGGTTTTCCTTTCTAATGTGTGGCAATAGATGAGATAATTCTTTTAACTTCTTATATTTCCTTTATAAATATAAATAGAGACAGAACTCCGCTGACGTGCTGAGTATATTCCAAACTCCCATTCCACTAAGCCATATCGAATGACGTACGTATTAATTGTGTAACATCGTGGGAGATCCCCCTTTCAATAATTTAATACAATTATATTAAGACAATGAAATTCTGGAACCAAAAAACCTTCTGTGTCATCACGGGTGCAAGTCGTGGTATTGGAAGATCCATCGCAATTGAATTTTCGAAGAAAGTTGGGCCAAATTCCGTATTCCTTCTTCTCGACCGGCTCGAAACGGAATTAGAACAGACGAAAATCGAAGTTTTAAGTTCTAGCAGTTCGCCAATCCATGTGTCGACTGCAGTAATTGACTTAAGGCAACCTAACAAGATCAAATACATTAACCTAATCAATGAAGCATTAACTGCATCAGGAAACGAAGCAACAGATTTCGGTCACTATCTCTTAGTTCATAATGCAGCCACAACAGGAATGGAAGGGTCAAAAGCCAAAATGACGGAAATGGACGATTTGGCCCAGCTTCACGAATACTACAACCTGAACCTCTTCTCCTTTATACTCCTCACTTCTCAGTTTTTCAAAGTATTTTCGGATTCGAAGAAAAAACGGAGTATTATTCAAATATCCTCGATTGGAGCCATTTATCCCATCAAAGGCAGTTCCTTGTACTCCGTGGGGAAGATAGCAAGGGACATGGTCATGCGAAGCATTGCTGCAGAAGATCCGTCTATTTCTACAATGAGCTATGCACCGGGTGTCGTGGATACTGAAATGCTCCGATTTCTGACAAACAACACCGCCTTTGAAGACGTTCGAATTTGCATGGAACAAGTTGCTCAGACAGATGAACTTCAAACACCACTTCAAACTGTTTCTAAATTGATTGAAATTCTGGGTTCTGAGAAGTTTGTTAAGGGAGAGCACGTGGACTACACTGGAGCTGAAGCGGTGACACGTCATGTGCTGCTAAGAGAATGATAAATCGTAAACTGTCAGTAATTAATAATTGTCAAAAGACGAAATATTATTATAACACGAAACACGACATTGTCCGTTAAAATATTTTCTTGAGGTAGGAGAAATAAATCTATTCCAAGCAAGGAAACCAACTAACTATAAAAGTAAACCTTATCGTAAATATCGTAATTAAGACCGAAGTAAATTGAAACTTAGAAACTAAGTCAATAAAGAAGATGTTATATTGTAAATGTGCAACTGGGAAGAAGGCACTGCAGAGTTTCCAGTCCACCAAATGCTGATTAAGGTTTTTAAATTGATTGTCACTTGTCAATGTTTGTTCATGTTCCACTGCATATTGTTTCATATCAAGAACAACAATCAGTGCGGTGAACCCAGGGCAAGTGCACTGTTTACTTGCCCTAGATGAACTTGTTTAAAGTGAAGCCAAATGGTTCAAAGCAGCATTGCGACAATTGAAGCGTCGCAAATTGATATTCTGCCTAATTATGTCATACTAGGATATTTCGGGAAAAAATATAATTGAATTAATATTTTTGGGGTCAAAAAATGGTAAAAATTCTAGTTACATTTTAGTTACTACACCTTACACCAAAATATTCCGCAAAAGCAGTAATTTCTTAGATTGAAACCATATCTCTGAATTAAATAATTCATCTTTGAATTTCAAACTCGCTCCTGTATTTTACCTTTTCGAGCGTAAACCATAATGCAGTATTCATGGCGTGCAAGCTTACCCTCAAATTCTTTCGAATTGTTATTTTATTTTTGGCAAAATAGGAATTTGATTGTAATATAAGTTATGGATGTCATGTATGGAATATTTAGGCTTCCAAATAGCTTAAGGCTCTCGGATGGGTCCAGCCAGAGGATTGTAGGCCTGGTCCGTTGGGTAATGGACGGAAATTGGTTTGTTGACTTCTTCGTACTGAAGACTGACTGAAGGCTTGGCTTGGTCAACAGCTCCACCATCTTGAGCTTGGACGTCGTAGACTGTGTCTGGTTTACGCAGAAGAATGTTGACATTCGTGGATCCGCCGCTACCGGCCTTGAGTCCAGCACGAATCAATTCTTCAACTCGGTAGTTGGGAATAGTGACGTCCAATTGTTGGTTCTGGCTTCCAGCGGCGCTCAGCCAGAGAATGTGCTCTGCAAAAACGGAATAAATGATTTAAATAAATTTTCTGGTTTATTCTGCCAATCGGAAGCAGGTTGACACAATACTCGAAAATCGAAAATTCTGGGTGATTTTGAAAAATCTACAATTTTCCAGAAAGCATGTACAATCGCACATTCCATTGTCAGTAAACTGTTTTTTAGTTAACCAAAAACTCAACACTAACGAAAGGGAATCTCAGGAGATTCATATTTTACGATTTGAATCAAAATTTAGTTGTTCAGTTTACTTTAGAATATAAAATAATTTTCCTTTAACATTTCACATCTATTCGGAAGTTAGTGGTTATTTGTTTTTATTTCTATAACTTTCAAAATTCAAGAAATTATTTAATTTGTTTTCATACACAAGTTTTCTGTAGCTGAATTTGTTCCTGCTCTATGATAGTGAAAAAAAATTGTGAAGGGACTCGGAACTAACCTGCGCTCAACGTGATTTTTGCTGGATCAACTCCAATACAGTTGAATCTGTAAACTCCAGGAGAAACAGTTTGTTCCTGGCAGCTGACAGACAGACCACCGCCAGACTGTTGGGTTTGGGTGTATTGTGGGCGGCCATACGCAATGGCGGCACCAGAAACGACCAGGGCAAATACCTGAGTAAAATTGTAACAAAAAGATTAAGTAATCCAGTCGTTCTTAGATTTCGTTTGTCTTCAAATGTTGAAACCAATTTCAAAACCATAATGAGAAAAAAATTAATTGATTGTATTTCCAAAATTCCGTTTTTTGAGTAACTGGCTAAAAATCTACAACACATTCTACAATATTCAATTTGTAATGAATTTTCACTTAAAACTTGACAAATCCCAAATTGAATGGGGAAAAAAACTCACCATGAAGGAATTCATTTTGATTGGACTTTTGTGACTAAGAAGAACTGAAGGACTGTTTTGATGAGAAAAGTTGATGATGAAGTGATCCTTGTAAGAAGCAAAGACCTCAGTTTATAAACGATTTGGGGAAGGACAAATTTGGACTTGGAATCATCTCCTTTTAACTTGTATCAAAATTAAGTGATTGTAGTCAGACGTTACTTTCAGATTACAATCAATCTCAGGCATGTTTACGTAAAAAGAGCTGAGTGTACTTTTGGGGCTGCAAGAAAAAGTGCAGGGCACGCTCCCATTGCAGAATTAGGTGCATCTCCTTACTAAAACCACTTTTACATTTACAATTTTATGATTTCCATAATTACGTGTAAATTGAAACTATTAATTATATTTCAATCATGCTATCAGATTCACGTAAGATAGAAATACAATAGAATACGTGTCAGGTGGGTCATGGGTCGGAGGATCGAATTACAAGCAATTATAACACCCAATCAATACTGGTGCAACAGGCGCTTTACTCGTAATTACAAGGCCGAATGTTGTGTCGCTGAGTTGCATCCAAATGAATTTCATCAATCATTAGGAAGAGAATCACATCCGCAAATTCTAATTAGCTTTGGTGTATGTGAATATGGTTTCTTCCTTCGGCAAGATCGCGAAATTGCTCTGATTTGGCGCTGAAACTAGCAATTCATTTCAACAGGTTACGTATTTCATTTAAGTACATTAGTCTTCAAAAGGAAAACAGTTTATTTATTTATTTATTTATTCAGAACTAATGTAAGTATCAACAAGCATTACAGACATGAAAGTTCATGAGAACCACCCAGAGCTGGGGTTTACGGTAACATGCGTTTAACAAAATTTGAATTGAATTGTTGAATTTGAATATTATAACAATAGTTTTACAGGAACGTGATTAGTCTTAAGGTACGATATTTAACCTATCGTTCTGTCAATTTAGCAAATGTAAATTTAATTTTTTCTTAAATGTATTGATAGATTGTGCATCTTTTATTACACTAGGCAGCTTATTCCACATCAAAATTAATCTATAATAGAAAGTAGCATAACCGAAACTAGTTTTAGGGATAAGATCACATGTGACATTGGCTGAACTGGATGTAGGATATCGATGCACTTCACTTCTTAACCTAAAAAATTACTGAAACAATCGGTTAAACAAACAAACAGTTAATGTCAAAAAATAGAATGCCTGATTTACCAACAAATTAAACGGTAATATTTATAATACCATGCAGGTCTTAGAACCTGATGCAAACTTAATGGATTTATATTTAAATTCGGATTATAAATCATATTAATCAAATTAAACTATTTTAAAGATTCTTGAGTTTACTTGAAAATATGATATTCTTTCGCATTCATCTTGGCTTTCACACTCGTGATAATGAGTTTATTATACGTTTGCACTTTTGTTCAATTTCATCTCAAATGCCTCCTCCACGTGAAATGAAACCTCCTGCAACCTCCCAAAAATTCCCATGTAAGATCGTAGAATGCTTATAGGTTAGATAAGTTAGGTTATGTGAAGAAATACATTTATAAATTATCAAATATAATATTTGACTTTTGTAAAAACATTTTAGACAATTTGGATACACCAAACCGAACCAAATATTCATTTTATACAATCCATGGGAGGTTGCAGGAGGTTGAAACGGGCTTGTCGTATCTTTCCTTACTTAAACCATAAATTTTACATAAAATTTACATTTTTTATTGGGATTTTGTTCTATAATTTATATAGTGTGTGTTCATATTCATTAACCAAAATGGAAATCAAAAAAACGAGTAGGTTATGCGAAAAAGAAGTAACGAAGAAAATGCCTCCAAAATGTATGCATATTGTAAAAATGACAATGAGTAATTCCACTTAAATTAAAGTTGAAGGAATCATAGCCCATGATTTAAATAAATGATTGATCCCAAACACCAATAATATGAATCCAGAGAATTTTCGAGCATCCCGTTTATAGTCATTTTAACCGAAGGCAATACGCCAGGAAGAATAGGGTCAATGAGAGCTCAAAGACATGTGAAGCACAAATGCCTAAGCTGTTCGTGAGCTCCGTCACAACTTTTGGGTGACTAATACTTGAAATATGAGCATATCATTTGGAATCTCCATAAATTACTGTACTTAGCATGTGGAATGAGGCGGAGATAAACTTGGAGCTTGTCACAGTTCAGCGTGTCGTGAATTCCGTTGCGTTCATGTGTTATTAAATTGTCATCTTTCGTGTAAAGATTAGAGTGCATCCCAACTTTATTACATTTGGTTGCTCACATTCTTG
>JAQFYU010003379.1:0-10128 GCA_034694905.1 Ceratophysella granulata | reverse complement strand
TGATTTCAATGGACGCATAATTCACTTTTTAAGCATCATCATTAAGGAATGTTTGAAACAACACAAATTAATTAAGCTCGATATTCTTATAATTTTTAGATTGATTCAACTTACGAACAACGCCTACGAGTATCAGAACGTGAAATTAGTCTTCTCCGTGTTTGCTCTCATAAGAACATTGTGGAGTTGATTGATGTTATTGAAACGCCGACGGTAAAAATGTTGATTATAGTTTATTGATTTGAATGCATTTTAAAAATAAAAGTACATTATATTCCGGTTTTGTCAGATGGTTTACATGATCCTGGAACTTTGTAACCAGACTCTAGAAACAATATTAGACAAGCTTCGAAAGTTGGACGAAGAACAAGTCCGAAATGTAACACGTCAAATTAGTGATGCCTTGGTTTACCTTCACGCCAGCGGTGAGCACGCCTGCTTTATTCTATCAGAATCGGCATTAAACGTTAGTATTTCCTGTTCCAGAAATTGCACATCGTGACCTGAAACCCTCGAATATTCTTTGCAAGGCGGACCATGATCTGGGTGACTCATTCTTTTGGGAAATTAAACTCTCTGACTTTGGATTAGCAGCTTGTCGAGGTCAGCCTGGAACGTCAAAATTGTTTACCTGTTCCTGTGGAACTCCCACGTATATGGGTATGCTAACTCGTGTATTTCTAATCTGCTATTGCTTCAAACGCTGAGACCAATAAATATTTCATATTTCATATTTTTCAGCTCCAGAAGTGCTAAACAAGGATCCCTACGACCAGAAGTGTGACATGTTCTCCTTAGGTGTCATCATCTTCATCTGCTTAATCGGTGAAGAACCATTTCCTGGACGAACAGCGAGAGAGGTTATAGAACGACATATGTGGTCAAAAGTGACCCTTGTAGGACCGGAATGGTCCGTGTTTTCAGCTGCAGCTCGATTTATTGTTAAAAAGCTGCTCATGTACGATCCACTGTCACGTTTCTCCTCAGCTCAACTCTTCAGTCATCCATGGACCCGTGGTAACAATTGTACGAAAAGAGAACAATAATCTAGCGAATTTTTCACCTTAACCTAACTAAAGACACAGAATAAGCCTCGTAGCCAATCGTATATTGTATAACACTTTATAGAAATGAAAGCTTGGAACAAATATTCGAGCAAATCTGGTAAAACAGTTCAAAACCGGTAAATTTCAATTCAAAGAATCTCATTTTACATGGTTGAAATTAAATAAGCTTTCACTTTCAAGAGATTGCAGAATTCACATTTAATTATTTATAAAATTCGTTTTTAAACAAGTTATCACTTTCACTAATACAAAGATTGCAGAATTTATCGTTAAAATATACATTTAAATTTTTATTTAGATATTCCGGAATCGACTCTTCAACCCAAACCCCGAAGGCGTCACAATGTTCCAAATTCCTCGTGTAGTGATGTCTCTGCCCTCAAAACCTGTATTGACTCCATGACCAAACAGGAACCAATCGAATCTAAAGCACTTGATTCCGTTAAGAACAAATCTTAAGAGTTTGATGCTATTTCACGTTCAATAAATTGAAATCTTGTTGACTTTCACCCAATGCTTTCAACAACATTTTTTGCATTCGAACTGCGCTTTACATGAAATTAAGGTATTCGAGTATTCCATTTACATTGCCATGGCTTAACACAAATCACTTCTGTTCTGAATTATAAACAAGTTGAATCAATTTTGCTGAATTGAAAGTATTCTTTCTCAATATTCGATTTTGAGTAAATTTCAAGATAATTATAGCAATTCCATCCAATTAATCGTAGATAGCCTAAGCCTAGCCTTTTATAGCCGGTCATCGAATACTTAAAATAGACGGTAAGAAATTAAATACAACCAAATTAATTAAGTTCAACCAACACTCCAAATTTTATATCTGACTAATTTCTTTTTGTCAAGCTCATCTACAAATAGAATTTTACAATGGCAAGCAAGCCCGGTGCGAAGCCCCCGACTGCCAAGCAGCCGCCCATGAAGAAAAACGTGACCACAACCCAAAAACCAGGTCCCAAAGTTGTGGTTCCTCCAAAACCCGCTCCACCACCGCCACCAGTGGAACCAGTTGTACCCGTACCCGTTCCGGCCCCCGCTCCACAACCCGAACCTCCCAGAAAAGTGTCGATGAGTGCATATGGAAACCTTCTTCCTAATTACGGAAATGATGACAAGTGGGATGAGAATCTGATTCCTCAACGATTAATCGATGAAATCTACGCCGAATTCTCGTCAGAGGAATCCAGTTCTGAGGTACGTTAATCGATAATCAAAAAAAAAATTGGTCAGACATATTCTGAATTTATCTTTTTTACCAAATTGAAGGAATCGTATGAGGAAGTGACTGAATCTGGGACCGTGATCCGCCGTCGGCGTAAGAAACACCGAGATGAAGATGAGGACGAGGAGGAAGAGGAAGAGGAAGAAGAAGAAGAAACTGCTGATGGACCACGTCGAATTTCACTTCCGGATGTTGAGGGTGGAATTCCCAAGTCAAAACTCAAAAGTATGACTCACCCGATTTAATAAAGCGTTTCAAGTTTCAAAAATCTCAAAATACCTAAATTGTATCCACCAATTTTTTTTCACATACAGATATGAGTGTTAATCGACTGAAAGATGCCTTATCAAAAATCCAAGACGACATCAAGTACATTCAAACAGAGAATATTGTATTGGATCGTACAATTTCCAAAATGGAACAACGTGAACGAGAAATCGAAGCCGCACTACCTGCCTTCACGTACAAATTCCCTTGGGAAACGGAAAAGAAGTACCAAACGGTCAAATTAATGAATATCGATGAAGTTTGTAAAGATGACTTGTCATCTGACGAAGATGATCCTGATTTTGACGGGGTTTACATCCCAGTAATCCCAGAAAATGAGGTGGACTTCAATGACCCATACTTTGAAACGCTTTCGGATAATACTAAAGAGGTTGGTTAAACGAAATAACCTCTCTCTCGCTCGGCTTAAATTGTTAATTGGATTAATTATTCTTGAAATTGAAATTGAAATAGGCCTTCACCCAGTACATGCATAATATTGGTGAAGTGGCTCCAGCAAATTTTGATGTTTTTCGACATAATTATGGGAATTTAGTGAAACCAACTGCAGCTGAACTGCTTCGGAAAGAAGATCCGTGGGCTTCACATGTTAAGGATGGGAATGAAGATGACGGAGATGGGGTAAAGCTTTCACCATTTTTTAGAATTTTTCGGATACATGAACGTCTCAATCAATTTGTTCAATGTTTTCCCAGCTCGGATCAGGATCAAGGGAACAAACACCTTCCGCCAGTCAAGCAATGCTAATTGATACCGGGTTCACTGCGGATCATCTCGACTTGGAAGAAGATGAAGATCCGGAATTCCCTGGATTTGTGGCCAAATTGGCCAAAAAGTAGTGTTTTAATATAAATTAAACTTTAATGCGAATCTTTTGAATTTGCGAATTTTAAGTGAGTTTCAAGTTTCAAGCAAATGAGCTTTTCCCTTTTCTGTATCAGCATCGGCAATGACAATGATAGCGGAAAACGAATATCTGCTGAAAAATTAGAAGTTTATACAAATTGTTTAAATTAAAAGCAAGCGACCTGAAGTTTAAAATAATTAAAATTAATGAACACTTAATTACAGGCTTCCAATTACGGAGAAGCTCAAGTATGCTCACATGGAAGAAGAGTGCATGAGAGATGAATTCTTCAATTTGGAGACAGATGGGATTAAACAAGAAAATTCGGTTCAAGTCTACATTGACACTTTCGTGGAATCCTTCACAATTATTACCAAGTTAATGGAAACATTCAAGGCAGTTCTGAACAATGCACGTCATCCCCTAACTGGAAAATTGAGAGCTGAGCGAATTATGCGGTAAATACTCCAAAAAAAACAACAGTTTAAATGAATTTGATATGCAGTAGGCTCATTTAACGTGATTCGACAGCTTCCGTGAAAAAGTTCAAAAACGAATTCTTGGAGAAGAAACCAAAGTGGCCATGCGACTCATGGAAGCCGTAAAACAGAAAAAGAAAGTTGACCTGCAGCTCAAGAGCAATCGTGAGCTCGGAGAGTCTATTCAACTGATTGACTACGAAAAGCTCAAAATTGAAAATGCTGAATTTCAACAGAACATTGAGCGTGAACATGGAAAACTCAAGGAATTGAAAATAATTACGGGTGTGTGAATGAAAATACTATTAAAAACTCGAAAACTACCAATTTTATTTATTTTTAAATTATAATTTCAGCATCCATTTTTCAACAATTGAAGGAACATCGAGAGAAATTAGCTCGACGTGTTACTAAAACGAAACAGGTTTCGGATGACGTCATCGTACGTGGAAACTTGAAAAAGGGCTTTGACACGAATTTCTATAAATACACTGACAATGCTGAACAGATTCGAACACATTCCGACTTTCTCAAGAAACGGCTCAAAGCCTTCGTGGTATGCAATCAAGGATACACCAACTGCCCAATTTACTGCTTGAATTAAATAGCCACTTTTATATTCTGAATGGCGTATAAATTTTGAATCCAGGCACCCAGCACAATGGACTACATTGGACAGAAGGCTACGCAACATAATCTCAAGGATGAGGTAGTCATTTTGCGGAAGAAAGTAAATGCAATGGATCTGTCACTCCGAATTTCTCGGAATAACTACCAACGCTTCCGTACATTGCTTCCGGCTAACGAGGATATTCGATCAGAGAACCAAGTTTGGTTGGACGAAGTCAAGGTACCGTGAAATTATTGACCAACTGCCAGAATTGATCTCAATTTTTTCAATTTGACTAATATTTACAGCGTGAAGTTGAAGAACGTGGCCTGATGTCACTTTTGAATCCTGGAGGCAGAGATTCCATGGACTTCTTCATGAATAAAACGGAAATCCGATCTCAGAATGCTTTCACTGCAATTGAAGAAGCATTGGAACAAGCGGCTGAGACAAGGGATGCTGATGACAGTCGAACACCCACTCGAATGTCTGTTTTTGAATTTCGTCGAACAGCAGAAGCCCAGCTCACGGAATCGGAAGAACAAGAAACCTCTGCAGCTACTTCAGCTGGAGCTGGACACATTAGCCGCACTCACAGCCCTTCAGCTGAACACACTAGCAACGCCCACCACGCTTCAGCTGAACACATTAGCCACACCCACCGCGCTTCAGCTGAACATATCAGTCACAGCCACCGCGCTTCAGCTGAACACATCAGCCACAGTCACCGCGCTTCAGCTGAACACATTAGCCACGCCCATAGCCCATCAGCTGGACACATCAGCCACACCCACCGTGCCAGCGCTAATGAGCTTCATGACCTTGCGAACTAACAACAAAAAAAAAAGAAAAGGAGTAAATTATTAATTTTATATTCAACATTCAATTTATTAAATTCAATCATCCTAGTATATATCGGCAATTTTGTAAAAAGTATGACATTTTTATGAAAGATCCGAATCTGCTGAAAATATTTGAAATTTATTCAGAAATGTTTGGCTGTAAAATATGTAAATATGCAAATATGGATTTTGGTTTCATTCAAAAAAAATTCCCTTTTCTTCCAATTTTGAATTCCAGCAGTATTGGAAAATATACTGAGCTCAACGTTGAAGATTTAAATCAAAGGTTCATTACTCGGTATAGGAAATATTCGTATTATAATTCAGCATTGGGAATGCAAACTCGGATAATGTCAATGTCATGACATTATCCAGATGAACCTGCTTGGTCCAGATGAACCAAAGAATAAGGCGTATTTCGTATTTGCATCAAATTATTGAGTGTTGAGGTTTAGCATCAGCGCAATTTTCAAGCATCAATAGTTAATTTGGATGGATGTGAGCTTGTATTTAGCAAAATATACCAACTCAATTTAATTTACTGTAAAAGGTCGCATAAACCTCAAGCTCAGAACTTTGAAATGTACGTATTGGCATATGTAAATGGGCCAACACGTACATTTCAAAACTCTGTGGCCTCAAGGGTTCCAAATTCTAAATCGGCAATCAAACAAGCTAAGCTGTTGCTATTGACAACGGTCCACCCCTCATGCCAATGAGGCATTATGTATTAGCATGCAAAACGCTTTTGAAGCTTTTCCCCATAAACCTAACCTAAACAAGAGTAACTCGCTTATCATTATTATCACTTACCAATGGTCTAGTCTATGCGATGCGATCATATCGTTTCCTTTGTTTTAGGGTATAGGAAACAGAACAGGTCAATGCCCAACATTAGAGAGGCCCGAAGCTGCAAGGTGCTATTCCGTCATCATCACTTGTATGTATGAAAATATTTGCCTATCACTATTGTGTTAAATATAAGCTTCTGCCCTGCTGTGCTTTGGCGTTTGTGCTTTTGGTACAAGTTGAGCTGAACAACCGACGGATTTTACTGAGCTTTCGTTCATATATTTTTGTTGCGAAAAATAAACTAAAAGTAATGTATACGGCAACGGCATACAGATTTAGTGGCACAGCAATTTGGACATCATGCTTCTCCTGTGTGATAATTATTACTGTACTCGTCCAATGGAATGGTGCATCCCAAATTATCTTCATTGGACGCTCGAACGGCCTAGTCTACCTGAGTCCAGTTCTAATTTCAGAGTCAACCGATTCCAAACTGCTTCTGCTTCTGTTCAGCTACTTCTTCAACATTAAGAATTGACAATGGACACTTCAATTAATTTCATTGTAGTCACATTTTGGACTCTTGCCGTCGGGATTTTCGGATTCGGCTTCGTCGCTAATTATGGAGAGGCGTACCTGTCACCGGAGGTGCTCTACTTATTTCGCTATGGACGAGCCAACATTACTAAAGTTAAAATGGGTTTTTTGAAACGATTCGATGTTCCTAAAAGGTATGAATTTTATGAAATTCAAAATTTAAAAAAATATTATTAAATAAAAATTGTTGGTATTTAGTGACCACTTATTCGGTTTTTTCAGTTGGTTCAGTCATTTCTACGTGTATTCTGTCTTAGTCCAGTCGTGTATCTTCTACACTGTTTTCGATATTTACGTAGTTAATGGATCTCCCGAACAATTTGACCAAGGTTCTTATTTGGCAAGTGTTCTGGCCTTCATGGCTGGCAGCAATAGGAGCACAACAGGTTTGACCCATAGAAACTAGAACATTTCTAAGTTCATGACCTATGACATTCCCGGTTTAATTTGTAATTTATTTTCCAGTGGATTCGTTTACAACTGTGCTGTTATCATGCCTGTTCTTCTTTCAAGTCTTCCGACGTCTGTACGAAACGGCTTTTGTCAGCGTCTACTCCACAGCTAAAATGAACATATTTCATTACTTGCTAGCCTTTTATCATTACTCAGGGTCAATGCTCAGCCTTCTCGCTTACAGCCCAGGATATTCGGGATTTCCTGTTACGGAAAATGGTAATTCAAAATTGTGAAGAATTTGATCGTATTTTGCAATTTTATCACTTTCCAAACTAATTTCAGACATTGCAATTTCCTGGAACGAATGGACAACGCTGGATTTCATTGGCCTCGCAATCGGCTTGACGCTGTTTTTCTACGGCTCTATTGAACAGTATCGATCTCATGTCAGGCTTGCCAATTTGAGAAAAAATAGCGGTTTGTGCACAAAAATTGGAGGTTTGAACTTGTTGAATATCGTAATTAACATTTACTGTTGATTTTGTTTTAGAAAATGGTGTTGTTTCCTACAGTCATCAAATTCCGCGTGGAGGACTTTTTGAGCTAATTTCTTGTCCTAACTACTGGACGGAGATGATCATCTACTTCTCATTAGCTGTGATTTCCGGGTTCCAAAATCCTTGCTGGAATGCTGTCACGGCTTGGGTCATTTGCAATCAGGTGAGATTAATATTGAAAGATGATAACTTTAATTTAATTTTATTTATATTTGACCATGATATTAACTTGATTTTGTGTTCGGCAGATTACGGCTGGAGTCATGAACCATATTTGGTACAATCGAGCTTTTCCGAATTATCCAAAGGAGCGCAGAGCAGTCATTCCTTTGGTTTGGTGAACAGCCCTGTACGTAACGTACAATTGTTCTCAGCCGTTAAACGGTTTTTTAATTTTATGTTTTTCAAAGTTTTATAGGTATTTACATTTTTAGTTACTTGACTCGGGGAGATGATGACAAAATATCAAAACCGAGACTTTGTTAAAAGCAGCATTTGAATTTTGAATATTGAGAAATACGCTTTTAATTTTAGCTTATAAGTATTTCGCCTGTTATGATGACCAGGTGCCATTGAACTTTTGCATGTTACCCGCCTATCTTATATTTTTAATACTGCGAATTGCGAATTGTTGAAGATTGTGTAATTCTGTAATTTTGATAACCTGCGACCTACGTTTGCACTGAATAAATACATGAAATGCAAATTGCAACAATTTTTGCAGTCAATTAAAGACACTTTTCGTTCAACACAGTCGAATCTGTTGTAATTGTACCTGTACTTAAGTACTTACCCCTTTATTCAATCAATTTATTCAAAACAAAAGTCAAGTGGTGATGGTGACAAGCTGATAATATGATAATTGAACTAAAAGACACAACTAACTCATAATAAAGCTATATGGATAGCCTTGAGCCTTGGACTTGAAGATGGACAGAAGCATTCCGAAGAAGACGGCAAACATTGCAAGTCCAATGACGAGCATGATCCGACGTTTCCTAATGTCACTCTTCCCTTTCCCAGACTCGATGAGGAAAATCATGCCGAGTGTAATGGCTGCATCTGTTTGGAAGAGGGGACCATATAAGTACTTTGTCCATGGACATTTTTCTACATGTTGAGATTGGTTTCTAAGTTCTTAATGTCAACTTACTGAGAAGGAACACGATGTAAGTTTCAATGACTAGTTGTCCCTGAGAGGATCTGTGAATGTATGAAATTCCAGTCTGAGTCCGCTGTACCACTGGTGGACCACGAATTTGGTTCCACATTTGTCCGGATGTCATACAGAAAACAATGAACTGAAATGAAGTGAATGTTTTAGTGTCACTGTATCAATCAGAATATTTTGAAGAGATATTTCAAGTCAAGAGCTTTTACCAGTGAAGCTACTCCCCAAGCTGGTTTGTTGTACAGGAATTCCAAGTTATTTCTCTTGAGGTAAAGCAAACCACCGACCAAAACGGTGACAATGACGAGAGCCATTGTACCCGAGTAGTTTGGTGGTCGGAAAATTCGAATCTGCAAAAAAAGCACAACAAAACCATGTCATTTGTAATAAAATACGAAGCAAATGACTAAAGTATTTAGTTCATGACATACCTGAACATCCGTTCGCTCTGCAATCCATCTGGCAATAGACTCAGCTTCAACACCAAATCTTTGAATGTCCATTTTATCTTGATTCAAGGGCTTTCCCTTCGCAGGGAAATGAATGAACACGGGAGCAGTGAACAGTTTCA
Organism: Ceratophysella granulata; assembly: GCA_034694905.1. Taxonomy (NCBI): domain Eukaryota; kingdom Metazoa; phylum Arthropoda; class Collembola; order Poduromorpha; family Hypogastruridae; genus Ceratophysella; species Ceratophysella granulata. The sequence continues at coordinate 671 of JAQFYU010003379.1, read as the reverse complement.
TCTAAACGAATGAATTCAATTATTAGTGAATTGTCGCCATTGAAGTAGATAGAAAATAGCCAGCATTCGAGTAGTAGGTTAGGTTAGGTTAGTAAATGTGTACTCACCGCACTGAAAATAGCTCCACATTCATCAAAGTCAACCAAAACAAAGAAGACTTTATTGCTGTAAACTTGTGAGTTGAATCTGAAGGAATTGGCAACAATGTTAAACTCATCATTCGCTGCACCACAAATGGAACATCCTCTCTGGGGTGACAGAGCAGTGAACATGGCAATCACCGAGTAGTTTCTGGGAGTTCCTTTGACGAAGTCATTGAATTTCTGAACATTCATCCGAATGATGGGCCTCTTGTTACTCAGGTCAGTTAGTTGCTGAACTCGGTCGGCCAGTGTCATCGTGCTGACCTAAAATACAGACAAATGAGCATTTAAATCATCAATATCATAAGCACGAGCAACTCAATCTCAACTAAAATATAAAAAAAATATTCCATATCATGCATTATATTATAATATCTTCTGGCTCCAGCATTTGCCAGATGCAGCGCATTAGCAGGAGTAATATGACCCAAAAATTGAATTGATTCATTTCATAATAAATTAAATATTGAGCTATGCAGCCGGTGCCAGGTACCATAAGCCGCTACAGCTTCGTTTGTGTGCAAAAAA
>JAQFYU010003378.1:0-10130 GCA_034694905.1 Ceratophysella granulata | reverse complement strand
TGTATTGACCATTGACCTGATTTGCAGTAAAAGTGAAATGGGGCCGAGAGGTCTACGAAACTCAAGTGAATACGGACGAGAGTCCGACCGAGTTCAAGGCAATCCTTCTGTCACTCACTGGAGTTTCACCAACGCGACAAAAGGTAATTGTGTTATTCAGTGTTGGGAAAAATCGAAAAATGAACTCCTAATTCCAAATGCTGAACTGAACCCGACAGGTAATGGTGAAGGGAAAGACTTTGGCAGACGATACTTGGGCTACTTTCCCTGCCATCACAGAGGGAATGACTCTGCTCCTCATGGGTTCCAAGGAAGAGGATATTTCAGTACCACCGCCAGAGAAAATTAAGTTTGTTGAAGATATGAATGAGTCTGAACTTGCTACAGCGGTAGGTCGAAGTTTCCGAATTTATGAATCTGCCAATTATGAATTACGTTTTCGAATTACTTACATTATATTTATCATAACAGTTAGAATTGCCAATGGGCTTGGTTAACCTGGGGAATACGTGCTACTTGAACGCCACCGTTCAGTGCCTCAAGACGGCTGCGCCGCTAACGGAAACTTTGAAGAGTTTCACGAGTGCTCCATCACCTGGTGACTCCTCGCTGGCCATTACCACAGCTCTCCGGGATTTGTACAACACGATGGACCGGAAAATTGCCATTCCACCTCTTATTCTGCTTCAAGCGGTTCATACGGCCTTCCCTCGCTTCGCAGAACGGGGTGAACATGGAGTTTGGGCACAGCAGGATGCTAACGAGTGTTGGACAGAGTTGATACGGATGTTGCAACAGAAGCTGAAGCCCAAGGAGGGTGACACTAGATTCAACTCTGTGATTGATCAATACTTTGGAGGCAAGTTGGTCGTGGAGTGGAAGAATAACGAAGCCGTGGAAGAAGTCACGACACCGACTCAGGAGAGCTTCTTGCAGCTTAGCTGTTTCATTGCAAACGAAACAAAATACATGCATTCTGGGATTAAAAGTGTAAGCGACGATTCATAATTTAAAGCATATTATGAATTATAACTATAGCCAGCCTGACTAAAACCTAGTGAAATTACAATTGAAATATTTGTATACAGAAATTGGAAGAGGTGCTCATGAAGAACTCCCCAACACTGGGCCGTGACGCTGAGTACACTCGGCATGCACTCATCGACCGTCTCCCTGCGTACTTGACAGTCCAAATGGTCCGCTTCTTCTACAAGCCGGGACAACAAACCAATGCGAAAATCTTAAAAGAAATCAAGTTTCCTTTCGTATTTGACACCTTTGACCTTTGCTCCAAACGTCTCCAAGAGAAGTTGGCCCCTGTACGTGCGAAAATTAAGGAGCTGGAAGATGCCGAGACTGAACGGAAGCTGGTGAATAAAGACAAACCCAAGGAGGCCCTGGAAAAGTCACCAACGACTTCCATTCCATACTCCTTCCAAGATGGTGAGATCAGTTTTAAAAAACTAACTCTGATTCTGAAACACACATTCTGATATAAGTACTAAATACATAGCATATAAATAGACTTTGGCAAGGTTTACGACAATATTATTTCATCTTCTTGTCAATGTTTCAGATATTGGCTCAAATAATTCGGGATTTTATGAGCTCCAAGCTGTGTTGACACACAAAGGTCGTTCTTCCTCCTCGGGTCATTACGTCAGTTGGGTGAAGCACAAAGATGAGGTTTGGCTCAAGTGTGATGATGATGACATTACACCCGTTCACGAGGAGGTAAAGTTCACATTGAATGTTCGGGGAATGTTACTGCTCAAAGTCCAGTATTTAATAATTTGTATTTGTGTTCATTTCCATAGGATATTCTCAAGTTATCTGGCGGAGGAGACTGGCACACGGCCTACGTCCTGCTTTATGGACCCAAAATCGTTGAGCTACCAGCAGGTCAAACAATGGAACCCGTTCTCTGTGGATCATCCGGAATCGAAGCTGAGAAACCCCAAGTGTCCACTGACATGGAGACGGAATAACGCATCACGGGATCCTCTATCCTTTATCTTCTGACCTCTGATGTCCAAGTTCACCAGAGACAAATCTAACGATGTTCTCCACTTTGAAAATTAGGTTTCCCTTCTGGAAGGGAAACATGTTTGCTAACTGAACTGGATAGAAGAATAGATAACAGAACTTGCGTGTATTTAAAATCACAATAATGGCTTATAAATATTTCGTATTATTATTATTCAAAATTATTGAGTAAAAGTGTGCAAGTCACCCGACATCCCGGATTACGAGAATGATTGTTTTTTTGCACTATAGCTTCTACTCACTAGCTAAGCTACTGCATACTTGTTCAGGGTACTTCATACCTCCACCATCACCTGTCTGTACCGTTCATCACAAAATATTTGGTTTAAATTGACTGCTTTCTGATTTAATTTGGTAGCAGGCAACAACAGCCCCATTCCACTTGAGCGACGGTCACACTTCAACCAGTTTGTCCTTCACTGATGTTGGTGATGATGGTGACTCCGCGTTTGTTTCTGGTTTCACGTAGGGAACGATGGCATCCGGCGTTCCTTCCAGTTCGGCATTGTGCTGCATAGCGTACTTGAGCTGCTCATATTGCAATTTGACAACTGAGTAGTTGTAGCGACAGAAGATCCAGTAGGACAAGGTCACACCAATGTAGGACCAGAATCCAAAGGACGTCGCCTTCCTAATTTTACTTGTCAACGCAAAATGACCAAGTCCACCTACGAAACCGCTCGTTATTCCATACAAAAAACTGTTTCGGAAACAGGGGATTGACCCAACGTCCGTTCCCATTAACACCAGCTTCCTTTCCAGTAGTTCCACTTCCTTTTCTTCGGCATTCATACCGCCTTCCATTATGTGATCTTAGAGCACAACACGGTGTATGCCAACGAACGACCACGACCCGATGGCACGTCCCGTTTCTGTGACCTGAATGGATCATTGTGCAAAATAAATATTAGAATGATAATTGCACCTTGATTTTAATTGTATTTGAAGCTTATAATACCGGTTGACTGCAAAATTATTAGCGAGTGATAATAAAATCATCAAGTCATCTGCGCATGCGCAAATGCGCATTTCCAGTGACCGGGTCAAAGGTTATTTGAGAAAAGTCAATTTTTGATGTTGAATAAGACATAATAGTTTCGACTTTCGACCATAATTATAATTACCTTATTATTTATAGCTTGTAGTTTATGGTGTAACGTAACGGTGTAAGTATTCTAGTTTAATTCCAAAAACGTCCCCGCTCGCTCTGCTGCTCACGACCACGACGAGCTGACCACCCTCGGAATAAATGAATTTGTACAGGTAGTTAAAATAGAAGCTCGTAAATTACAAAGTTTTGGTAAATTAGTATGAAAACAAACAAACGAGATGACGAGACCCGCAAAGCAAACCCAAAACAAGAAATTGGAACTTTTTGGCTGAGAACAGAACAGAACTGTTTAAACTGGTGCTCTTCTGCAAAGATCGCTTTGGGTTTCAATTTAGCACGGCCGATGGAGCTTCTTCTATTCTGCACAGTTTTGAGATTGCAGTAGAAGTGCATGCACATCATTGCGAATTTATTCAACTGCTTATCGCCTGGAATTTCTTGAAATAATTACTTCTAAGTTTTCAAAAACAATTCGGTTAATTAAAAACAAACAGGTTGCATTTTATTTTGTTTGGTTTTCGATCTTTTGAACTGTGTGTAAAATCCATTTTTTAATTAATTTTATAGTATTTAAAACTGAATTTTCAATGGCATTCATATTGATAACTAAATCCTTGTGAAAATACGAATTTCCTTGGAATTGGAAAATAAACAGCTTTCACCAATTACGCAAAGGACAGGACGGACGGAGGATGATTTAATATTTCATCTTTTCAAGTATGAAATATCCAAAAATTATGACAGCTAATTATGCGTCAGGCCTCAACGCATTAATTAATACTCTTACAGAACCATTTTGTAAATAATTATACTTATAGAAATCGTGAATCTTTGGGCATTTTGGAAAGGAGATAAATATTGAAGAATGTACAATGTACATACATAAGATGTTATCTTCCTCGTGTGTGGAAATAGGGTTGAGAAAAGGGAAACGGAAGAAGGCCATTGTCCGATCCTGAACTTGACATTCACACACATCATCACACATCATCGCATCGTACAAAAGACAAGATTTTAACTACAGAAAGTAGGTACAGGGTGATTCCAATGTAATCTGTACGGAGGTACGACTAGAATTTACAGAAAATTGGTAAAGTTGCAATTCGCAAAAATATTGAAACTTTCAATTTTAAAGTAAACAATTATTGTTCTAAAATTAAAGTAACTGAATAAATTGACAAGTTAGATGATCATTTGTTTGTTTTGCTTCCGTTGTTCATGTTCATCAATTTTGTTCTCTAATTTCGATGTACCATAGTTTTCCGTTTCCACGAATTCACTCTGATCGCAACAATCAATCTATTGTATTAAAAATATATTATTATTTGTACGATTAAATATAAAATAATTTATTAAATGGTAAGTTACCACCATAAAGCACAAAATACTGGACAAAATCCATATTGTCCAATTTTTTGGGTTTAGAACGCCGTAAACCCTGTACATGCCAGTGCGGCATCACACTGAATTATCCCTTTCTTCTTATTCTAATAGTGTTGTTTTTAGACCTATCCCGCGTCATGTACACCTCTAAAGTGCAAGCATGAAATTAACAACTTCGTCACTTGTACTGAACATCGTAAATATAAACATTGTCAAGTTGGATCCGTAATGAAGGCGTGTAAGCATGCATCTAATATCCACAATATTGTCCCAAGTGAAAGTGGTATTTACTATGTACTTGTGCACGGTCATATGGAATTAGGGAAACAGGTTCTTCCCTATTGTTATAAAATAATAACTTTATAACAAACTATTACAAGCCACGTCAGACCAATTTGAATATTTATGAATCTTCGTAAGCCAGCAACCTAAAGATTACTCGCGTCTTATGCAGGTACTTGTACTTTATGAAGGATTACACCAAATCTTACTTATTAGTCAATCCCGCTTATGTATAACGAAAATTTCTGCATAATTTAAGTCCACACCCTAGAAATATTGCTAAAAATTGTAAATTACAATTATCGTGTATGGATTTGGAGAAATTGTACGAGCAGCGTTAATGTTCCGCGTGAGTTTGGAATTTCTCATTTCTTTTAGATTTCTATTATTGCACGACAAAGGTGTAATTTTTAGCCTTTCCAAATTCCGCCTGTTTAAAAAGTGATTCATGATCAATGATCAAACGGTAGATCATGGTCATCGATCACTAATTCGCGAGTTGATATTACCAAGGTTAGGTTTTATGTCGCATAAAATGTCGATATAATTAGGATTTGAAAATGCCTAATGAAAATCTATGTTTTTTATATAAAAAATACTGAGAAAAATCATAATAGATTTTTTTCATTTTTCTACAATTTTCAATGATTAGTTTGCTAATTTTTTAAAAGAATTTATATATAGCATATGATTAGAAACTAAAATAATTTTTTCATGCGTTTTAGGTCCTACAAATGTTTTAAAAGTTCTAAACCCCTGGTACAAACGGATTTCTAGATTTAAAACACGGAAAACTGAGTTTGAAATAAGTCAAATTACTTTGAATCCTAAATTCTTAGTTTGATAACCAAAATAAAAAAATAATTGCAATTTTTAAGGCCCCAATCAATCGTTGAACTTTGATATCAACCCCTATCGCTTGAAAACCACCTCAACGCCTGGACATTGAGGAAGATCCATTGAAACCGCAATATTGCCTGCATAATGGCCATTTAGAGTTAAACTTGCAAAGTAGACACCCAAAGGGTCATTGTCTTTACTCATGAAAAAAACATTAATTCCGTCAGTGGAAAATGGGTCAAGGGAAACTAAAGTAAACGAAGAGCGTCTCCCATCCCAAGCCGTGCATCATATTTTTTGCCTGTAAACACGATGTCAGCTGCCAGATACGGGAGATAGCATTATAAAATGTACAAAAGCCAAGACGTCCTGTCCAAACTTCTGACTGACTGACAATAATAATGCCGGCAACTCTATGGAAAAGAAAGTGAATCTGAATTACTAATTTTTTCCTTTACTTCACATTCACATACCACACTTTTTCATTTCCTTAACTCTAATTCTAACTGCTTATGAGCATGAGCATATAATACACAGGTATTTTTGTGTGTATAATGAAGATGCAAAAAAAAAGTACTTGATGGCTTAGCATTATTGTTTTGCTCATCCCCAAACCCCACAACTTGCAGCTAGCTTAATTGTTTCTCAAATCACTTCCGATGTGTCTATAAGAGTAAGAACTGGGACTGCGGAAGATTCAGTCGTCCATAAGATTTCAGTCACTTCCGTTCACGTTCGAATCTGCAGAGGATACTGAGTGACAAGTGTCAAATTAAGAATTGTATTGATCGCCGCCAACCAGATATTTAAGGTTTGGTTTTAATACTTGAAGCACATCTTGAAATGGTAAGTTTCAAATTCGGGGTTGTATTGTATGATTATTTTGCAGCTTGCTAGTGGCAACAATAGTTAGTATAGACGAAAATCTTTGAGTTACTTAATTTTCATCTCAAAAACGGAATTTTTTATATTTTAAACATACTCATTCCATTATTCAAAAATATTTATTAGAGAAACAGAAAGTGTGGATCAGGACAGGGGAATCCGAATTTCGTAGATGAGGCCTCTTCGAATATACAAAAACTGAGCCAACGCATACCATTTATCGGGCACAAAATAAAGTTTACAAGGTTCTATACTCAATGATTCAAAAAATTAAATTTTTTGAATTGCAATGCACTAAATTGCACTAAATTGATTGAAAATACGGAAGTTTAGAGCAGATGAACCACATCCCCTTTTACAAAAAATATTTACCAGCACCGAAAATCACCAATTCGATTGATTTCATGACTCATTCCTTATGGCTTTAAATACGCATAAACCTAGTTTCTATTTAAAGCATCATACGTACTTCCCACTTACTAAAATAAGCGAAAGCAGGATGACAACAAACAACAAAGTACCTGGCCACCTAATAACCTTGTTTTCTTAATTCCAAATTAACATGGAACTAGCACCTGAAGCTCATCCTCGTGGTTCTTGCTACTCTGACAGTCCTCGTCAACTCCGAACCACCCCGAGAAAACTTTGGAAATAATGGCGGATGGTATCAACAGCAGCAACAACAGACAAAAATCAAGCCATCAGGACCATCAAAAATCTTCGGTTGGCTCGGATCTCGTTTTGCCAAAATTCCGTATTTCTTTCCTAAAATTCCTCCATTTCCCAAATACCAAGTTCCGCATAGGCTGCCCAGCTACCAAGCAGCCATTGTTCTGCCCCAGCATCCTTCAACCGAGTATGGTGGTGGACATGGCCATGGACATGTAGAATCAACCCCAGAGAAAGTGGAGGTTTCCCAAACACATGTTGACGAAGGTCATTACGAAGTATCAGGCCCGCCCCAGGATGCTTATCCACCGCAGCAATATCAACAAGGTAAGTGCCGGGTAAATTACACACCTCTGTAATTATAATTGCTTGATTTAAAAGCAAAAATTAATTTCATTTTGTGTGTAGGGCCACCCTCTCCAGTTTACAACGACGTCATCCCGGAATTCAAAGGTCATTCCGCCAACGACATTGACGTGGTTCAATCCCAACTGATTTCATACAACAAGGAAATCATCCCACCGAATAATGCTGGCTGGCAAGATGCCAAGTCGGGTTATGCTGACCAAGGGACAGCACACGCGTCCCAATATCCTGTGTCCGCCCCTTCACCCACCTATAACAATATTCCCAGACCTGTGTCCAAGCCTATTGTGAAACATGTGCCCGTCGTCCCACATTCCACTGGTCCAGACTACTTCAACACAGCTTATGACCAGAAACAACCTTCGGCCAATCAGGACACAGATGTCTATTCCCAGGGATACAATCCGAATGGATTTTACCAGTCTCAGAGCATCAGTCAGGAAGTGTCACAACCTCAACAGACATATACAAGCCCTGCGTACCAAACTATTCAGCAACCGTCCCAGTACCAGGCTGTCAAGTCCCAGCAGTTCACATACAACGACGCCATGGTATCTCAGCAGCAACAGCAACCCGCTCAGCAACATTACAATGGACAGCGACAACAACAACAACAAAACTACGCTGTACCACAAGGATCCTACTCTGCGCCATCACCGTCGCCTAAACCAGCTCCTGCCTACCAAGCACCACATTCAGCTGCAAACGGGTTCAAGAGTTCAGGGATTCCAGGTGTTCAAATCCTGTCCCAGTCTGACGAGAGCGGTAACCCTGTATTCGAAGTCCTGGCTGACGCAGATGCTCCAGACTTCAATGGTCATCCCTTTGACATCAATAAGCTGATTGCCATGATTGAACCAGGTGCACAATTAGCAGGAGCACCTGAACTTTCACAATCCGCTTCAGAAACTCAAAACGTTTACCAGCAACCTCCAGCATCTGCACCTTCTGCAGCTTCAGCTCCGGGTACTGGTGACCTTCTCTTATCCGAATCCAACCCTGAACCTGTTCTGACCCCACCAAAACCCATTTCCAAAAAACCTATTTACTCCTTCCTTCCTAAACCTAGTAGTAATGAGAGCCTGTCGAGTAAATCCTCGTCTCTAAAGGAAATTATGGACTTTTTTCAGTTGACGGGCGGCAAGGGGTACATAGTGGTTGAGAAGAAGCGCTCTCGACCCAACCTGACCATGACGACTGACCACACTGACTTTCCTGACGAGGACGATGAACTAGCTGACGGGATTTCCAGGGTCAACATCACGTCTGAATCAATTCCTTTCCTTTTGACCGACAATCAGTTTGTAGACCAGGAACCTTTGCAGGATGCATTCCAGCCGTTCCAGGAACCGATCAACCCGCCCAGGTACACGTACCCAACCGTCCCTAAATCCCCCATACTCATCCATTTGACCACACCCAGACCTTCCACCAGTAGCCCAACGGTCACATTGACCACAGCTCGTCCAATCACGGGTGGAATAACTTCGACCACAGCGAGCTCAGCCACCCGCAGACCAACGGTCACTTTGACCACAGCAAATCCGGCGGTTATCACATCCAGCACACCTACACCCGTCGTATTTTTCGCAGTGCGAGCCACAACGCGACACCCGAACCACAACTACAACACCAAGAGTTCCCGATTCGAAGCCTCCCCTGATTCCGAGAAGGAGAACAATTTGAATTCCTTCCTTGACACAGTGGCTGAAGATGACCTGAGCTTCGCCGAGAGCAACATAAAGTCCATTGCCATAACGGTCACTCCGCCCACGCGGAAACCAATGAATAAGCTACGTTCAAGTACGACTCCCGTCCCAACAATCGTTGCTCAGCCGTCACGCCCAGTAATGGCTTCGTCGAATATGTTGCCCTTACAGGGATCTGCCAAACGCCCTGCTCCCGTGTACAAAGTGAGTGCCAAAAATTAAGATGCTGCTTAAGGTCAGGTGTGTGTGGTTTCGGATGTATTTATTTCCTAGTATGAGGTATGAGATTTCATGGGTGTGCGTATTGTGCAATTAAATATTTGAATTGTCAAACTTCCAATTCCAATGCAAGCAAAGTTGACCGATTTCCTTGTGATTTTGCATTTTGTTTCCCTGCTCACAAACTGCTTGACGATGTAATTAGGTTAGGTTGATGAGAAGACGTGACGTGACCTGTCAAATCCTTTTAAATTATAAATGACTTGTATTTTTAATAACTCTTCTTCAAACAAACGAAGTCGCAATCTCATTATTACCATTTTATAGAAATTAGTACTATATTGTTCATATAAGTAAATAAGTTAAATATCTATACTGTAAAAAAAAACTCAAATTGTGCAAAGAATTGCACTCTCACTTTCTAACAGCCTTTCGGTCAAAACTGATGCCTTTTGGCTTTAAAGATTTGGGCTGGTCTCCAACAAACCAGTTTCACTATTGTTATTGTTTCAATTACATGAGCTTGAGTCTGTAATTATGATACTTGAATTCTGTGTATATCAATGCTACAAAGGAAAAAGTGAATAAATTAGCAATACCAGAGTGAGCATTTGACAAAC
>JAQFYU010003377.1:0-10132 GCA_034694905.1 Ceratophysella granulata | reverse complement strand
TCGCCAATGGATATGTTTGCAGACACGAGCTTCCACCATTAGAATTGTGGCCAAACACGATGAAACTATTACTTGACATTTCTGGATATGCAGAGGTACAACGAATCGGAACCGTCGAGTACGCAGTTCAGAATGTCAGGCGAATTACAGAAGCCTTGGAGAAAATACATGAAAGAATTATCGGCGTTATTCACGATTACAATGGAAACGAAAATTTGAAGTCTATTAATGAACCCAGTTCTGAACTGGATAATCAAGAAATACTTAGTCAAGCTTTCACTCAGCCAATGCTTTCATCATTTCTGATGGGTTTGTATGGAAAAGCGGGCGTGCCCATTTCAGTAATACTGGATAATCCCGAGTTCCTTGGACCTCCGAAATTTGCTCAATCCTTCCGAACGGCTGTCATCCAAATAATTATAAAAGAGGCTAATGCCATCCAATTTGTGTAAAGTATCCACTGATTTTGGTAATATTTTTGAGAAGTAATAATAATATTATATATTAGTTTAGTAGGAAATGATTGTACGTCCGTATTATCGTTTTAATAAATTTAATACGAAGTGGGTAGAATTTTTCCTTCCCGTTGTAATTAAAGTCTTAACAGAAAATCTGGTGTGAAACAATAATTATTACAATGCAAGCTTTTGAAAAATGGAGCAATTTATCTAGTGTCTAATTAGCACTGGGCGACCGCATGAACTGTTCCGAGCAGTACAGTACTGCTTTAGAGAGGGTTGCACTTCTTTCGAATTATATACTGCTGGAGTACTGTTTTTGGGAATAGTACTGCGAAGTACTATGTTCCGTTGAAAGACAAATTTTGACGTATAGACATATCTGTAATACATCAACAGCCGCCTTTTTAAACAGTTTGCGGCGTTAAAATATGATTCATTTAATGCAAATTAGTTTTTGCTGTTGGAAATCATTGTTGCGCCACTTCTGCAAAAACCCACACAAAGATTATTTCTTCATACAGAAATGTTTTGTATTACTGGAACATTAATTTTTGCAAATCTAAATCATTGATGCGCTGCATCTGGAGATGCCTATGCTAATATCAGATTTGCCTTCACGACTGATTAATTTTTTGAAACTGGATTTCGAATATGAAAATCGTTAATGCATTATACCTTCATTAGCTCTATTAAATTGTATACATAGATAATTTCTCTTTTGAAAATCCATCTGCATACTAAACTCCGATTTTTCATTCGTAGTGCATTCTACATGCAATGGCTTCTTAAATGATCATTTTTGCATATGGAGAATATACATTGGCTTATACAGACATTATGTTTGCAACATGCACTTGTCCACTGTAGAATCTATTTTGGATGAGAAGATCATTTCCCCATACAATATCAGTTGTCTCCCCTCAGATCATCTTTGAATATAAAAATCAATTTCTCCCATATTAAGCACCTTGCCTTTATTTGGAACAATTCTGTATAGGAGCATCACTGTTGCATACAGAAAATGTTTTTCTTGCTTAGGAACAATTTTGCATGGGAACTCCATTGTTGCATACATTAAGTATTTGTTTTAGTTAAGTGCAGTATGGACTAAGATTGATTTAGATAGCAGGAGCTTTCGTCGTAATAAAGATCAATCTGGTTAATTTTGTTCACATATCCATTTGAAGAGCGTTTGTTCTTTCCAGAAAAAAGAATGGGATGGAATGCATTGTTGCCTTATGAAGATCATCTTAGCCATAACGTTTATGAGTTCTTTTAGAACGTGCTTTTTGGATTGGAGGATGCGTTTGGTAAATAATAGAAACATTCGTGCATTCAGAATCAAATTCCTTTTCATTTCAAATCAATCATTCACAAATCAAAGCGACATTTTTATTGAGGATAGATTTTATGAATGTATGCAATTCCGCATTAGAGCTGTATTTAAAATGAATCTTTAAAATGAATCTATTGTTACCGAGGAAAATTTTCACGAGAATTTTTTCCCGAGACAATTGTAACCGATAAAGCTTTTTACTGAGAAACATTTTAACGGGAAAATGTTTTACCGAGAAATTTTTTTACAGAGAAACTTTTTACCGAGAAAAAAAAAATTTACCTAGAGCAAGGAATCCCTAGATAGCACTTCTGTACGGAGAATTTCTGTTTGCAGAGAAACTATGAAAAAATTCCTTCCATGCCAAAACAGCTTAAGCTAAAATAGTTAAACAGAAACAGCTAAAATAAGACAGCTATGACGTAGTAACAGCTACGCAATAATAACAGCTAAACCAATAAGAGCTAAACTACAAATCTGTCTGACGGCACCTTGCGACCAAAAGGTTTGTAGGCGACGCACTAGACGAGGAGCCAGACGTGCTAGGCGACGTGCTAGACGATGAGCTACACGTAGACGTAATCGTTTCCCGTTGGGCTAACTATCGAACTAATGCTATGAAACGTATAAAGCTAGTGAACTGATGAAGCAAATGTTAATTTGACAAACAATATGATAAATTGTGAACCATTTTATATAGGCTGTATGTGAATCCGAATTAAAAATGTGTATTTCCTTTATAAACTTATTCACGCTCGTTGATGATCAAGCAACGTTTGTATGTAAAGCCGATATATCTGATATTCATTCATTATATTCACCAATAGCGCTTCTTTTGCTACTATATGAACTGGATATAAATGTCTGGCAACTTCATCGACGTTTCTGCGAGGCACAATTTGCATAAGTTCGCACGGTTTTTAACCCTGTTTACATATAGAAGCTCGGCTGCTAAGCTGACGCAGTTAAGCTTCGGTTGATACGATGTTACATACGTGACTTGCGCTGCGCTTCCAAAAAGTATCTGACGGACAGACAGACAGACAGACAGACAGACAGACAGGACCATCCCATAAGACCTTTTGGTCTAAAACCTGCCTGACGGCACCTTGCAACCAAAAGGATGTGGAAGACGCACATCACGACGCACTAGACGAGGAACCGGACGTGCTAGACGTGCTAGACGACGCGCTAGACCTAACCGTTTCTTATTGGACACATTTTTGAACTAACGACATCAAACGGATATATCAAGTGAACTGATGAAGCAGATGTTAATTTGACAAACTAGATGATATTTCGTGAACCATTTTATATTGGCTGAATGTGAATCCAAATCAAAATTTTGTATTAGGCACAATATATAATTGTCTTCCGTGGCTGGGTCTCTGTGAAGCCCAACAAAGATTTCAAACAGTAATGCACACCCGCTGCCGTTGTCAAGAGGACGTTAAAAATTACAAATGCATATTATACGCCTATCCACTAAGTTGGCAAACACTATTATCACTATTCACTGTTGTCAGGAGGAACCTGAACACACCGTTCATAAAGTTACGTTACCGAACAACTCCGTTTAGAAATTTTATTGCAATTTTTGAAGAAGGAATATTCAAACGGTGTACTTACTTTTGAAGAAACAGTAAGCATTCAACGAAACTTTTCAGCACTAAATTCCAGTTCAAGTGAAAACATCAAAACAACAATTATGATCAAATCTGAACCATTATCATAATCAACACCCAAAGTTTTGAATTTGCAGAGTTAGATATACATAGACATTCAACTATGTCAGCTGCTAACCAACTTCGATAATGTTTATTTCCATATTATTTTGATTTAATTTTTATTGTATGTATTGTGAAATGTGTGCATCGCATGTTGAGCCGATCATATTTCAAAACAAAGATAATTTGATGGCGCTCGGTTTGGCATGGTTCAAATTCATGGACCTGTACTGGACTGTGAGACGCTAGCTGCTAGCTAGCTTCATCCGGAATCAATGCGGACACAAAATCACGCGACACTTATCGGCATTTAATTACGACAAAGTATTCAAGCATGAAACTATGCACAAAATCCGTAAGTAATTGAAAATGATTATCATGCTAATCTTAGGGCATAATTATACGCAAATTTTGTTTACCATTTGCCTGTAAAATTTCGCCATTGGAATATATCAAAGATTCGCCGCTAAGGATTTAATCACTGTAAGGGAAAACGCGCATTTACTTGCATACTACCGGCTTTACTTCGTACTTGTGAATGTTAATTTTACATGCAGAAAGTGTTTGCCGAAATATTACAAATTGAGATTATCCAAAAAACTTTTTAATCCCTCGTCCGATTCCCCCGAAAAAACCGCCACCTCCTCCTCCTCCTCCAGTTCCTCCTATATTCAAATACGCCTTCATCAACGCCGGCAGCCGCAGCCGCTGCAACCCTCTTTTGGAATTCTTATTCTCGTTTCTGTCTCTCCATCACAACCGTTTTCACTCGGGCCAATAACAGTTCCCGATGAAATTTCCCGACGACCTGACTCAGCATTTCTTGCAAACTGCAAACTCGATGTTCTTTTCCCGCTCCAGCCTTCGCAGCTCCTCCTGTATACGCTCCCTCGCCTTTTCCTGCCTTTCAGTCATTAACCTCCGATCTTCTTCTATCTTGAGCATCATGGTTTGAAAGCGCTCATCCGACTTACGGGATTCTTCCATTAGCTCCGCCAACATCTCCGTAAACATGGCTTCCTTCTTATTTTGAGCGGAACCAGGCAGATTTGACGCAGGCTTCTTAGGTTTTTCGTACCTGAGTGAAGAACTGAACAACAGTTCAGTGGCTCTTTGAATCTACAAAAATTCATATATGTACTACACACAAGCCTCAAAATTTATGGATATACTCTTTCGTTGAACATGTGAGTACAAATATAAAATATGCAAAGTCCGTTGCTTACGGTGGCACAGGTGCAGTTGGAAGATTCGACAGATAAGAACGCTGGAGGCAAGGCTGACGTTTCCTTTCGAAATTCCTGACACAGTCAATCAAAATAACTCTCGTTACACGCGGTAAAAAGACAACCTGGTGTAACTTTAAACGAAGACGTTAAATTCCTCACGGTACTCGAACTCGTATATTCTTCTTCTAAATTCGAGTAGTGCTTTCCATCCTCAACACTGAAATTTTGACCAGCATAATTCGGCTTTTCAAACAAAACGGCACATGATTTTCCGGACTGTATTGATTGAGCTACAATTTTACTCGTGTGAATGAATGTTACTATGACAAGTGTCAGAACTCGTGCCCAATACTTAGAATGACCCTCCATCCTCGTAAATTGGAAAAAATTGTGAGTTTGTGTATGGAAAATTCAGCTATTTTAATAGTCCCATGATGAGCAGCAATCAGAGTCGAGTTTAACTACATATTTGAGTATTTAGTCGTGTTTGTTTAATTTCTGCAGAATTAAAGTGTATTTAGACATTAATCATACATTGCATGATATGATAACTACTAATTTATTGGAGGTTATCGATTTTCAGGCGAAGAAGAGTGAAAAATGTCTTGCTTACATTTGGCGTATTATTAAAGATTCTGCAGAACGTAAGGTCAAGAAATGAAGCTGATTAGATTTGATTCAAGTCGAGTCTAAAAACGAAGAGGATCGAAGCCTAAAGTTCAATTACTGAATTCCATAGAAATATTGAGTTGGACTTAGTCCCACCCACTTTCAATATATGTTATGCTAAATGTTATTTTTATCATGAAATGACCTCTCAGTGATTTCGGGCTAGGGACATATATCAATCTGTGCATATTCAAATCTGAACTCCTTAGGATTTCGCCCAACATTTAATTGAAGCAATATTTCTTCAGAATTAAACGAGACACAAGACACATCTACTATGAATAGTATCTGAGCAGAAGTCACTTTCTAAGAAGTGTTTACAGTTTCTTATCCGAAGACTATCGGGATTCTCTGGAAGTACAAATCACATGCAGAATGAATGTTCACAACTTCGAAAGAATGATTGCACCCCAATATATAAATCATTCTTTATTTGTTTTGGACACATCAATGGTTCTGTCACTGGAACTGACTTATTTCAAATCTTGAGCTGAAGAGACCATAATGAAGTCTGGCAACGTGTTCAAACTAATACTGTACCTGGGCTTTGTTTTAACAATTGAAGGTATTTTGTTTGAAATTTTAATGTTTGTACATTTAATACTTTGTGAAATACATAATTTGTGTATTTTTGTAGTTACGCCCTCTGTTGTCGCTGCTGATTCGAATTTCACGGATTTTGATGGAAGGCCAAACGACAGAAGCTATGCAATTCCAGAACATGGTATTAAATGTTTATACCGTAAATTCAATAAGCATGCCAGGAACTGTGGTGTTTTTAATTTACATTTAATGTTTTCTATTACTCTCATAGTACCACCTACAACCGAAGTAGCCTTAAATATTCAAAGCACGGAAACCCAAGGCCGGACTCAAGATGTAAATATATCCAAAGCAAGTACCCTCTTCTGGAAGGAATTGGTTTATAAGCGTGTTAAGAATGGAAGAATGCCAAAACCAGTAAAGACAACACCTCGTACCATCACTGATTCACGTAATTCTCGATTTATTTTATTTATTTATTTGTAACTTGATGATGGACATTTCCATGACAAACGGCGACCCAGTACTTTGAACTTAGAATTACCAGTAGTCGTTATCAGTCCGTCAAGATCGCACTGACTTCATAATTGGATTTTTAATACAAAATACTGATTTATAAGAATAATGCTTTTGGAACTACTGACTTAAATTGGAATACATATTTTTTGCTTAAAGCGCAAGACACGGTGGGTACACATACACAAGCCAAATTCATTCCAGATGCTCTTATTAGCACCCATATTTCAGTTGGTTGAAAGCTTTACAAAATTGAATTTGACCTGCACCGAATCGTTCGAAAACTCAATCATCTGATTTGTAAAAAGTATGTAAATGACGCCATTGAAGTCGTTTAACTCATTTTTTTAATCTGGGGATAAATTTTTTTTTAAAGAACTTGATTGCACTCGGAATCTAGTAATTAATTTCGGTCCTTCCCTGACAATTTTAAAAAAATATTGTTTTGTTTTTTTCTTTGCAGAGGGTGAAAACTCAAATGGCAGTCAGGTTCCGGAGCCCGTCTTTGAAACTGTCCCACATCAGTTCCCATCATCCCTGCCCACTTTCGAAGATGAAATTCCGGATTCTGCAACCAACTCATACGATACGACCCCATTTACTCCGGCTCCACCTACCGCCTAAAGGCAAATCGAACAAGAAGAGGAACTACGAGAAACTGAGCGCAGACGTCAGCAAATGCTTCAATTTATCGCAATCATCGAAGCTCAGAATAAAAGAGCCAAAGAAAAAGCGTGTTTAAAGAAAGGAACACTGATTCTGATGGCGGACAGATCTGAAAAACCTGTTGAATGGGTCAAAGTCGGGGATATGATTCTGAATCATGAACTTCAACCAACTACTGTCATTGGAACACTCGCGAAATTCCTCATGACCGACAGTTTCCATGGTTTCAGTGAATATGGCCCCTTCTTCTTCACAGACACTCACAATCTGGTTGGACCGAGCGATGACAACGAGGGAACTCATTTAATCGTTAATTCCCTGCCAGAATTAATCGCGGAGAATCCTCTGATGCAGAACTTAAACGTGAATCAGTTCAACAGATCGGGCACCAATTTCCTGGCCTACGACTATGGTCAAGATGAAACTATTGTTAAGTTTCGAAGTGTATTTGCTGATCCTGTTGAATACCCACCGGAAACACTGGTGCATATAATTAAAGTGGATTGTCCTGTTGGGACTTACTTTGCAAACGGATATGTTTGCCGACACGAGCTTCCACCATTAGAATTGTGGCCAAACACGGTTAACCAATTACATGAGCTTTCTGGATATCCCGAGGTTCGATGTATCGGAATTGCAGAGTACACAGTCCAGAATGTCATGAAAATTACGGAGGCATTGGAGAAGATACACAAAAATATCGTCAGTGTTATTCATGATTTGAATGGAATCGAAAAGTTGAAGATTATTGATGAACCCAGTTCAGAATTGGATACTTCCGGTTTGATTAGCCAAATCTTCGAGAAACCCATGCTATCATCGTTTCTGATGGGATTGTACGGAAAAGTAGGCGTACCAATTTCAGATGTACTGGATATTCCCGACTTTCTCAGACCAAGGAAATTAGTTCAAGTCTTTTGATCAGCGGTCGTCCAACTAATTCTAGAAGCAGCCGATTCTATCAATTTCTCGTAAACCATCTAATCTATAAAATAGTTTTGTAGCTATCTTTGATATTTATTTCTTTTTTGCTCGAAACTTATTTTGTGTAGTCGTCATTATAGTCCGTTAATTTAGTTCGAAGTTTCGCTTGAAATTAAAGTCGTCGTGTTGTGAAGAAAGATTCATCGTTCGAGATCAAAGGATTAGAGTGACTGAAATAATGACAGAATACGTTTCGCGATTTGTGATAGTCATGATTATACTATCATATCTAGACGTAATTAAATTCAGTTTTTTTATTATCATTACATTTCTTCAAATCTTCCACATAAATACATTCAAATATTGGAACAGCGAAAGCAGTTTCCCATGGTAAAACAATCCAGCCAGGGCCCACCACATTTTACCCAATAACTTTGAAATTCCATTCAATGATGGAACCGAGACTAAGTTGAAAAATACTGGAACAAAAGCTGAAATATTCAATTCTATCTAAAATTCGATTTTGTGCATTCAATTTATGTAATTAAAGTAAGTTAAAATACATCAATCGGACTATAATAACCCATCCATTTTTATTCATTCATTGCTTGAGCTCATCGACAAAAGAGTCTATTAATTCCAAGAAGTCATAAGTCATCTCAACATCAGCTATTTTAACCAAACATTAAAACTAAGCTGTGCAAAATTAATATAACAACATATTCTTTTCATTAGAGTCCTTCTTTCTTAAAAAGTGTTTACACTTAATGTTTGGAAAACTATTTTAGTCGATTCTCAAAATGAGAAGATGCAAGACCTAAAGTTTAATTAATTATTTCCAAGGAAATATACTAAATTGGGCTGAGTCATATTCTTCTTCAATAAACAGGTTATCCTAATGACATTTTAATCATCCAATATACAATCAAAGCTTTCAGTTGATTCAACGATTTTTATAAAGAAACACTCATTTCATCATGAATGAACGAAACTCCTTCGGATTTCATCCTATAATCAATGAAGCCGTATTTGCGCAGAATTGAATTAAAACAAGACACATCTGTTATAATAAATATCAACAACGTTACTTTTCCAAGAAATGTTTGCATTTTCTTATCCAAAGATAAAGAGGACTCTCTGGGAGGACAAATCACATGTCAGTTGAATATTCACATTTTCGTCAAAAAATATTTAAAACATTTCCAAGACTCATGATCTAGTTTCTTTCATCGTAGTACATATATTATGGTTCGCTCTGTAATTGAAATTGAATTACTTGGAATCTTCTGCTGAGAGAGAAAACGTGATATCTATCAAAATGTTCCAGCTCACACTCACACTGTGTGTCGGCATGCTATCACTGATTGCGGGTAATTAACCAACCATAGGTTACATTGTTTATATGTATTAAAAACTTTTAGTTTTTGTACACTGGTTTTGGTTTAGGACGGCATTCCGCTGCTTCAACTGTATATTTGGATTCTCCGGAACTTGAAGGGAGAACAAACAGCAATTTTGCCATTCCTGAAATGGGTATTTCCTTCAAATTTAAAATCAAATATGCAAACATGAAATTGGGATTTTATGTTTAGGCTTAAATGATTGTATTTGAAGATCCCATAAAACTTACTATCTTACCCACAAATTCGACTAAGATTATACACAATACATAATACATCTCGCAGGTTTCTCCTATTTTGTCTCCCATAACATGCTACTCAATGTATCAGCTGTACGAGTGAGTATTCTCATCGCTAAAGAAAGAGCAGAAGAGATAGGAGATGCAGAATTTTATTCCCTTTTTGAATTCAAATCTTTTTATGAATTTATCACTCCATTTCAAGCTCAAGCAAAAGAAAAAGCGTGTTTGAGGAAGGGAACACTGATTCTGATGGCGGACAGATCGGAAAAACCTGTTGAACTAGTCAAGGTCGGGGATTTGATTCTTAACCATGAACTTCAGCCAGCTACCGTTGTTGAAACACTCGAGAAATTCCTCATGACGGACAGTTTCCATGGTTTCAGTGAAAAAGGTCCCTTCTTCTTCACAGACACTCACAT
>JAQFYU010003376.1:0-10132 GCA_034694905.1 Ceratophysella granulata | reverse complement strand
AAAATACCGGACAGCGAGGGATTGTCAGTTGGCGTTCAAGTTCGAAGCAAATCCATCGATCAATGCGAAAGCTTTATCGGTAAAGGAGCAACGTCAAGTTGAAGTAAGTAATGGTATTATCAAGAAATTAGTCCATTGATTGAGAGTGCACGTAAATGCTCATTTACCAATTTACAGGCAATGGCTAAAAAACATGAGTGGGCCGAGTTAAGCACTAAAATCGGTCGAGAGGAATTCCGAACTTTCTTTACTTGGAAAAATTCGAGCAGTGCACAAAAGATCTACAAACAGGATTGGACTGCAGAGAAGGACAGGAAGCTATGCCAACTGGCAATTGAATTGAAAGGAAACTGGATAAAAGTAGCTTCCGAAATTGACGCAAGCATGAATAAGGAGAAAGTATTTGAAAGGTAAGTCGTAGTTTCAAATAATTTTGACGTAAAGTGAAAATAATTTAAGACCAACTGATTGATTTTTCCCATGCTTTCAGATTTAAGAAAACCAAGAATCCTTTACTCCGGTTTGGAGATTTTTCCCGAGTGGAGGACTGTCTCCTGATGCTCACAATTGAGAAATTGAAGGGTCACTTGAACAAAGAAAATAACTTTGCAGAGTTAACAGCCTACCTTCCATGGCGAAACGAATCAACCTGGAGGGATCGAGCTGAGACCCTCTTCTTCGAAGGAAGTATTCCTTGGACTCTGTAAATCTCGTTATTTCATACAATTTGAACTAGCTAAATGTCAAACAGTATTTCTTACAAGCATTATTTGTTATTCAACAGCGAAGAAGACCAGAAACTAATTGACCTTGTCGGTGAATTAAAAAATGACTGGACCCAGATATCGGAGAACTTCACTTCTTCCAAATCCCGAAAAGGTTGTCTAACTCGATATAATATCCTACTGAAGGGTATCAAGAAAAACGGAGGATTGGAAGAGGTAATTTACAAATTCATATCAAAATCATCTAGATGTATATTATGAGAATTCAGAAATTTCTGAACGTCTAATGTTTAGTGCATTATAAAATGCATACTGGAATTCGCATGCGACAGAACCCCGTCTGAATGAATATCAATTAATTAGGGTTTTGTGTTACTATTGCAGTATCACAGAACATACTCCAGGATCCGATACAGTATTCGGAGTTCTAAGAATCTCGACGAAGTGTTGGTACTGTTGAAGAAAGTATTCGTTCAAAAACGTATTCCATTTTATGGAATTAAACCTGGTCGACCTCCAACCGAAAGCGAACTCCTGGGCTTTCTACTGTCTTATAACAAAATGATCATGGAGTCTACCATCAAGTCTATCGAGAAGTACTTGGAATTCCGTAATGGATGCAAACAAAGTATATTCGCAGTTCCCAAGAAGAATGAGAAGCACGACCGAAGTAAGTCACCAGACAAATCTTGTCCCAGAAGTTTATGAGCATTTTGATTAAAATATTGTTTCATTTTATATTCCAGGAGTGTTTCATCGAAACAGTCCACAGAGCGTAGCCTCCGCCCTTCACATTCGTGGACTGAAATTAAAGAAAGACTTTGGGAAGCATCAGCTTTCTGTGTTTCAGAAGGAAATAGTGGAATCTTACGCTCAATTCGGAGCAACGAAACCATTGAAGGCTGACCGAGAAAGGCCTTATCTCCCAGATGAAGCCCAACTGATTCGACTGCCCGAAGTCGGAGGACTCCTCGACCTGAACCCTCGTCAGGAAGAAATCCTAAGAAACCGCACCATTCCGATTCCAACATCAGGAAATCCCGTTCCAAGATGTCGTGGCCGTCCGCGTAAGATAATTCTGGAAGAGCTGTTGGATTTTCCAAGGACGAGCGGAAGTGGAACAGTTTCAAGTTCAGCAAACCCTGGTACTGTTGACCCAGGCTCGATTCCAGCATCATCGGCCCAGAGACGCTCAAGTCAAGCAGCCAAGATCTTTCCAGAGATTCATCTGGGAAGTAGCAAGAGTGGCAAGAAACCCACCTAATCTTATTTCACTTGTATCAACCTTATATTGAAAATGAATTAAGTAAAGATTCCTAGAAATGGTTTCTAGTAGAATTACAAACAAGTGTTCGAGTTGTTGAAATAATTACGAGAATCTGATGTGACGCGGGACGCAGCTGCGCTTGTTTTAATATAATCCCAATCTGATTAACTTTATTTTTTCAACTCCACGTAAGTGTAAAATTGACAATTAGGAGCATTTCGTAGAGTGTAGTACTGGTCAACGTATTATTGAAATCGAGGGATCACATTCGCATACCGCAGATAAATTGGAACGAGGGCATGAACATGACAATAGCGCTGCAACAGATGAACTAACCATTATGTTACCATGTTATGATCAACAATCTTGTTTGAAGATTCGCTGTGAATTAAAGTATCATTAATACAGCTCTGTAATTATTAAATTAATTATTTCGTAGAGAAAGAGCGACGGTGAACTGAGGGGAAATATAAGTTGCTCAATCCCGAAATCGGATTTTTCAAAAGAAGTAGTTTATTCTTTATTTTATTTATCTCGTACTTGCATCAATTAAATTCATTTTATCTGGTTTTTTCTGAATATAAGCCTTGCATGTAGATATTAAAGATTTTGACTTCTGACAACTGTACTTAGCAGAATACAATAAGTAATGGAATAACAATATAAAAAACAAAACAAGTAACAACTGCTACAAAAGTGAGGAGAAATTCCCCCCTTCCAAATTAGCATAATTTGTAAAAATGTACACGAGGTTTTTTGGTAGTTTTTACTGTGATCAGTATTACAATTCTAGAAACAAAGGTCAATGTGACCAGAGAGACTTCCAGTTGTTTCACTAGGTTCTTAGAAGGGTATTTTATACCTTATAGTACTATATAATACAGTTACAGGTTGAGGAATTAGTTCATAAGAAATACGACCAAGTCGCTTACGACTAAATTTAATTAGCAGAATACCTTTTCCGTACTTGTACGTCTAGACAATGCACTTGGATTAGGACGGATACTGTGAATTATATTATTCATCCAAAATACGTACGAAATAAATGTAGTAGTCGGGACAGAGTTCACAAGTACATAAACCCAGAACAGGTCATGTGATGATAACTGACCGATATCGAAGCTGCTCCATCCAAACGGCATACAGATACAGAGGCCTGGGTTTTTAGCATATCGTTAGCATCAAATTAAATGGCTTCTTTATGAACTTGTAGCACGTGACGTTATTTCGGTTTCTTTACGAAGGAACTCTGCCACGAATAGAACATTCAACAGAATGACAGTAAACTCCCACCCAACTGAGTGCACTAATAAATTAAAATAGTTCTTCCTCTCCGTTTCGTTATCCTATAAATCCGAACGGAAGATCACTGCACGCCGGCGTGCCGAGTGTTCCTCGTTCTTTGCCCACCGCAACAGTATCCATCCAACTCGGACTCCCTATTTCTGGAAGCATGACGTTTGCATATATATATATTTACTGATGTTATTGAAACTTGAGCAAATGGCAGTGAAATCATTTAAGACTTTCAATTTACAATTTACACGGTGCGAGATTTGTAAAGTTTTTCATTTTTCATCTTTGGCATTTTCAATCTATCAAATTAATTCTTGTCCCATGAATGCACAAGTGATCCCAGCTCTTCCTAGTACATGAATAATTTCACTTTCATCTGCACAAGCCCCGAAAGCAACAACAGCACTCTGAAAGATTGGTACAAAAGGTTTGGTTTGCTGAATAAATTAAAGGAGCTGAAGTTTGACTCAAATATTTGAATTGATATAGAATAGGAAGGTATGATGAAGAGGTTTTCGTAAAACTAAAGTATAAGCTGAAACTTTCCTGCAGTAGTCAGGAATTACGGAATGAATTAGCAACTGGAACAGGTTCGGATGTCTTATTTGATTGCTCCACTGTTTCGCCGTGTCGTTCGACCACTGGCTGGCTTGACATAATCAAACCGCTTTTCAATTGGAGGAAGGATGGAGTTTACGTCGGAAGGAGGAGGCTTCAAGCACCAGTCAGTTTTCTTTGGATCATGTAACCCGATATTTATGTCCATTTTCTCCTCCGCGACGTTGACGGTGCGACCACCTTCCTTTCTTTGGATGACGGATGGAGGTTCGATAATATGGAGCTTCATTGGACGACCCATGACTTTGTTCTTGACCGGACGACCCATTGGCCGCTTGACTGGTGAGCTGACTGCAGGTCCCTGCATTGGATCCTCGGGAGTCTTAATCTTGAATGGACGACCCAACTTCTTCATTGGAGGCGTAGTGGCCTGACCTTGAATTGGACTGCTGACAACCACGGGTTTGGCTGGACTTTCAAGAGATTTGTCTTTGAACGGACGACCCAGCTTCTTTGGCTGAGCTGGAGACTCCAACACCTTGACTGAACCATCTATGTTCTTGTTCTTGAATGGACGACCCAATTTCTTCTTTGGTCGTCGACAGTTGATGCTCTTCTTTCGTCGACGACCCATCGTCTTGCCTTCACTTGAAACGTGTGTGACCTCGTCCACATTTGGAAGAACCATGTCTTCGACCTTAATAGGACATCTCTCACCAGCGTCTTTCCTGGGCCGACCCATGACCTTGTGCGAAGTTCCACGACGAACAGCGTTAACATTTCCCCGACGGATGACCTTGTCAATTCTTCCATGACGAATCGCCCCTCGCCTGCTTCCACGACCCATTCCTCTGCCCAGTCTTCCACGGCTGATGGCCTTGTCCACCTGTCTTTCAATTCTGTCAATCTCCGGATCCGCTTCATTACTGTCCGTGTCACTGGCCACGTCGTTGTTGGCTTTGGCAAGGTCCTCATCACTCATAACCTTAATGGAGTCCTGCATATTTACGGCATCGGCCTTTCGAATCATTGTAATAGGAGAGGAACTATCAAGTAGATCTGAACATGGAATATTTGACGGACGTACAGGATAATCGGACTCATCTTCACTCTCATCATTGTCGTCACTATCATCCGTGTCAGGAGCATCTAGGCCTTTCTGTTGAATGTACTTCACAGCTGCATCAAAAGCTTCAATGCTTCCAACTTCACGTGCAATTATCTTTAATAGCAGCTCCTCTTCCTCCTGTAAGTAATAGTTGCATTGTAGTTTAAATATGATACCACTAACGACGTCATTCAAATATTATGGGAGAGAACGGCGCCAACCCTGAATAGTTTTCCATCAAATCTTATACATTAATAAACACTAAATCAATTCTTTGTTATGGCATAATTTCTGCAAACCCAGCGGAAGTAGTAGAACTTTGTCTACATTGTGTTGCTTCATTTGATCTCTTTTAAAGTAGTGAGAACATAAAGCAGAAGCAGATATGCTCCTTCTTCTTTTATGTTGAATACATTCAATATAGTGTTGAAAGCTGGAGAGTTGTATGTTAATTATTAGTCCGTTTGCTCATTGTATGCTCTTCAATTATATGTATATCTTTCAAATCTGAAAATTACCTCTCCCGTTGCAACAGGATATGCCGCTTGTTTCTGTAGTCTTTTCTTCCTCTCAGTCTTTAACTCCGTTAATGATTTCAATTGTGGCTCACGATGGAGAACACAACCTGATTTGTCCACACCACGAAATATTGGAACTCCACACTTCTCTGCTCCAGCCCGAAGAGGTCGGTTGCAGTAGGTGAACAAGCATTGCTTAGAATCCTGGAAGGAAAATGAATAGAAGTATATCAATACAAATCGATTTAGACCGAAAGTCAGAATCAACAATCTTCTCCTTGCTCACATTCATAATATGATGCTGACAGTATTTTGTGGAAGGCACGACAGGAGCCGAGCATCTTGGTGGAATCGCAGACTCGCTCTCCATCTCATATACACAGAACTTTTCAACGGGTGCAACAAGCGGAACAGGTGGGACAGGAGCGGCAGGCATTTCAATATCACCCTCTTTAGCAGGACTGGTGGACACCGGTAGTGGTACGAGATTGACTTTGGACGCTGCCTCTTCCTCCCTCAAGGACATCTTTATGAAGTATTCATATGGACTGACTTCTTCTTCTTCTTCGTCTGAAAGTCCACAAACGTCAACATCAGTGTCCTCGGCTGATGACGCTGCAGCTTTCCTGAGTGCTTTCTCTTGTGCCACCACATCCTGCAATCAGCGAAAATTAGTTATTCACCATTTAGTTGTAGCTTGAGTTGACGCACGAATACTGGATTGACATGAATAGAGTTTGCTCTTGTTCTTTCATGAATTTCGAACTTACATCATATTCTGCCTTTGCAATGCTCTCAATCACAGCCGCTCTTCCTCTACGATGATGGTATCTTGCCAACGAATTCATATTGTCATTCTCCGCGATTTGTCGATTTCGGAACTCACGCTTCACTTTGCTGCTTGAAATGTTGAGTAGACGTGGATTGGACGTGAAAGACACTTTTCGACTGCAATTCTTTTTCGTGTCAGAGAGGAACCTCTGACGATACTCCAAGTATGAGTTTTTAAGCACCCCGTACTGATCAATGTACAATGACTTGAGCTTCTCCAATTTGGAACGATAGATGGACACGACTTCGTCAGTGGAGTAGTAGCCAGCCCGCCTGAAAAATAGAATATGAAAAGAAAATGAAATTCAATTTATTAAACACAAATTAGGACGAAGAAGATGAAAGGATGGCAGGTGAGGTGCCTTGTGCCTTACTCGAGCAAATGTGTGTCCTCTCCGTCGAGGATGTCATCTTCTGGTCCCAGGTCTTCTTGGAGATGAGACATTTGTCGTAAGTTCTTTCCGCGCTGAGGAAGTGACTGAGAAATTTCCACATTGAACTCTGGCGACAATTCTTCTTTGAATTCTCCATTAGAGTCCGTTGTTGCGGTCGACTCCACATCAACTACAAAGTGTATATGTTATGAGTGAGCTGCAGATAATATTGACTAAGAGATCACATTGTATTGTACTCAACTTAAGCGTCTAATTCGTCTAATTACAAAGAATAATTATCATTTTACCTTCTGAATCCGACTTTGTGATGCTCTCTTTCAATTTCTCCATAACGTCATCAGCCGTTTTCTTCGGCGAGGTAACACGAAGCATGCGTTGACGAGTTACAGCAATTCGGGTAGCATGAGGATCACAGAACCGGCTAAATGAATAGGCTCACATAATTATTTGAATATGGGTATTAGATTAGCTTGGCATGCGGTGCATGTACTTTAGTTCCACTTACATTTCTCGGTCGTCATGACCAAAGGTAAACTGTTCACATCTCTTGAGACTCGCAGGACAAGTGTAGCTGCACTGACTGTGCATACGGGAAGTTCCAGGTGGCATGTGCATGCCACAGAATGTGGACCCTGTAAGCGGCCGCTCGACACACTCAAACTTTTTGAAAGCACAATGACTTCTCTCGAAAGGAGGGAAGAGACGTCCAAACTTCCGACGTGAGTACCGATGACGGCCAGTAGTCGGAGACACGGAAGTACCACGACTACTGCAGAAACTTCCGCCAAACTGAGAATCTCCACTAGGCGACGGAGCTTTGGTTTGTCGATTCAGACTCAAATCACGGAAGAGAGAATTGGAAGTGAGCATCAATTCCTACAAGTGAGTTAAAAAAATAAAAAGGTAAAGTAGAGAATTCCTCAGAGTAGTGGCTTGTATAATAGTGTGTAAATAAGTGCTAGCTCTGAAGGAAAGATCAGTAATAGGTTGTCGGGCGGCGGAAGGCGGAGCTTCAGTCACGTTCAGCAATCCCTTAGAATAGCAGCCATTATCAGGTTCTGCGTGGTCTCACTCTCATTTTCCTTGAATACATTGTGATTGTGCTAACTGCGTAGTGCATCATGATTCATGATCGAATGTATGGAATAGGATTTTATTAAAGCCCCTTTTTTGAATTGGCTTGACTGATTCTAATAAGGGTGGAGGGTGTAATAAGGGGCTCTACGACCAACAACATTGCCCGAACAAGAGTTGGATTATATGTACATAGTTTAACATACATAGTTTCGTTATAAGTACACAACTTTTTTCAACAACATTCATTGGGCTAAAAGAGTACCTGGCTGACTTGGCTCAAACCCAAAGACAAACACTCAAGATGGGAGTGAGTGTTAGCGCACATGGAAACTCTTTGAATCAAAATGGAGGCTTATCGTAGCCTTCATTAAATCTGCCCGTTTTCCCTCCGCTTTTCTCAATCTCTTCGCTCTTCTCCTCTTTTCTCATTTTCTTCTTCGTTTCTTTCCTTCTCTTCCTTCCCCCCCCCCTCTTTTTCCTTCCCCTCCATTTTTTCTTATAAATTCCCCTTTCCTTCTGCTTTTCTATTATCGTGTCGAGGATACAATGATAAGGAAGATTTTCCATGCAGTGTTTTACTCAGTTTTTTTAAACAAGCCAGAGATTTTAGAAATATTCACTCAAAGTGTCGTCCTTCCTCGTAGCAAGCAAAGTCGGGTTGAATTTCGACTCCTGAAGAACACACAACATTTCCTCAAGGACGACTAAATTGACATAGAAAGTTCAACGCATCACAACTTCATTAAAGACAAAAGAGATAGAGCTTCTCTGCCAGTTTTAGACTCTACGACTTTCCGAGTGACACAGTTTTCGTGAGGTGTGATCGTTTAAATATTTTACGCTAGTATGAAGTGGATCCAGAAAGTTCAAAATTGGAAGGATTGAAACTAAACTACGTATATTTTGAAGCCTTACCTCGTCCTGAACTTCGTCGTACATTGCGGCGAGCGGAGCAGGTGAGGGTGTTTTGAGCATTCTCTTCAAATTAGTAGGACTGAGGAGAAGATGTGTATTATTGGGAAGGAGATTCTTGTTCCTGGCCATCCGCTTAACTTCAGAATCCGAATCTTCCGATTCCTCTTGTACGTCATGTTCCAGGTTATCAAATCTCACAGTATGTGGCTTTCTCTTTTTAGCTCCTTTCAGTAGGGCAAGCGATGGAGAATCTGTGGTCATTATTTGATCTTTGTATGTACTGAAAGCATCGTTGTCAAACTTGGGATTGAGTGCATTTTGTTCTGCTTGATACTCTTGATAGAACTCTAGGCTTTGCAACTGATTCTGAGTCATTCGAGGTTTTCGTGGTTTGTATTTTCTCTTGGGAGCATTAGGATCTCTTGGTGTTCGAGGTGTTTTAGGAATTCTGGGAGTCTTGGGTATCTTGGGCGGTTTGGGAACTCGAACCTTTGGGAGTTTAGGCGGTCTTGGTGGTTTGGGAGGTTTTGGTACTTTCTGCTTCTTCTCCTTTGGTACACGAACTTTCTTTTCTTTCACTGGTTTCTCGGGTTTTTCCTTCTTGACCCGAATCTTCTTTACCTTTTCTGGTTTCTCTTTCTTCACGCGTGGGGACTTGGGAACCTGGGCTGGGATAACATTTTGTGGCTTGGCTGGTTCGAAACAGATGTCTAGGTAGTTTGGGGGTCTGGCCGGTGGCAGTCTGACGGGTGGTGCAAAGGTTGGAGAAGGTTCAACTAAACCGTTTCCGTTCGTCGTTGTGGACATGACGGAAGGAGACACTCGAATGTGAGGAATGACGACACTCATTCTTGGCGGGATGGTGATTCCTGATGTCACAATGTGATTGAGACTTGTATTGTGTATTGTGATCGGAGTCATCGTGGTCTGAACAACATGTACTTGGGGTACGCGAACGCGAACAGCAGCAGGACTTATCATTCGAAGCTGTTTCTTCCTCGGTGAAGTTGAGATTGACCCGGTCGGTCGACCTCTCCTAGCCGTTGGGCTTGGTGGGTATGTGGTGACTGGACCCCTCGGAGAAATCGGAGTGTAATTAATTTTGACGTTATTCGATATCATTTTAATTGGCTTCAGGTCATCGTCCACTCTGTTCATCTGCATATGGTCCGAGTTCCGCCGAATCAGTGAACCCGAATTTGGCGGCGAGTACTCAGTACTGTTATCGGTTGGCACTCCGTCCGTACCCACAATACTGGAATTAAACATTCACATTAGTTAAGTTAGCTTACACTTCTTAGCTGGCAAAAAAGTCACTAAAGTCAAACTGTATGACCCGTCATTCATAAGTTGATAGTACCAGTACTAAGGCTGGCTTCGGATCGGATTTCGGATTTCGGATCGGATCGGATCGGATTGAGAGTTTTATGTTTTCTTTCGGA
>JAQFYU010003375.1:0-10133 GCA_034694905.1 Ceratophysella granulata | reverse complement strand
TACACTGTTGGAACCATAAAGGTAAGAAATCATACATTGGGGATTAGGGAATTCCATGAATAATAATGATGCACACAGGAAATGAAGTAAACATGTCATACGTTCGTAACTAAAGAATTACATATTAAATCATAATAGCTAAAATTAGAAACAGATAAAACAAGAACTGGAGTTCACGAGGTCAAGAATAAGAAGTGTAATGTACGACCGGACAATTTGTCTCTTTTTTGTGTCATGCATTTTGATTTTAGGTATCGTATTTTTGTTGATTGTTTGTCACATTTTGTGTGTCGCGCTTTTTAGTAGAGCATGTTTTGTGTGCATTTTTTTGGTGTCTTAACTTTTGGAGGCGATTTTTTCTGTGTCGCACCTTTTGCTGTCTCAACTATTGGAGGCGATCTTTTCAGTGTCGCGCTTTTTGTATCACACTTTTTGGTGTCTCAATTTTTAGAGGCGCTTTTTCTGTGTCGCGCTATTTGTGTGCATTTTATGCAGTCTCAACTATTGGATGGGAGGCAACTTTTTCAGTGTCGCGCTTTTTGTGGCGCACTTTTTGGTGTCTTAATTTTGTGAAGGCGCTTTTTTCATTTTAGCGTTTTTTGTGTCGCTGTTTTTGATACTCCTCTTTTAGAGTTGCGCTTTATCGCTTAGCTTTTTTCGTGCCACTTTTAGCAGGCTTTTTATGCCGTCGCACGCGGCAAGTTGAGTTGACATGTCATTCCTTTTGGAGTCGCACTTCTCTATATAGCGCTTTGGGGATCCCGCTTTTTCGTACAGCGCTTTGTGGGTCGCGCTTTTTCCTACAGCGCTTTTTGTGTCGCACTAGTTGATGTCTCAACTTTTGGAGTCGCGCTTTATCGCATAGCTCTTTTTGTGTAGCTCTTTCGTTCAAGACAATTTTTGGTGCAGTGCTTTTTGTGAACCAACTTTTGGTATGGCTCTTTGATGATGTGTATCGCATTTTCTACATGATTTTTGAGTCCCACATGATCTTTGAGTCCTTTCTAGGTTAACAATTTATTACTATGTTTAAAGATCAGGAAAGGAATACAACTAGGAATTAACTGAAGGATATCCGAGTATTTAAGCTTTAAGAATAAATTCTAAAATTTTAGACGACTTTAAATTTAATCCATTAATTTACGGAAGAATTGATTTAAACAACGCACGTAATAACCAACACAAATAGTTGAACATCTTCCTGCAATGTATTATACGTAGTAATTATGAACACGCAATTCGCTGAAAATATGGAAAGAAGTTGATTTTAAGCTAAATACTTTGATAATCTCTTGCAGTTTAGAACATAAAATTCTGTGAAAACATTTTCAAAATCTTGGGTAAAACAACTACGTAGCTATAATTAATTTTAAAAAATTACAAAAACAACTTGGAAATCAAACCAGTACATTGAAAACCCGAGTTCAACGGAGAAAGTAGCTTAACTACAGATTTATCTTCCCATGTTTCCTCATTCCGTCTAAAATACGTCTTTCCTCCCATGACAACTCCTATCTCAATCTCAATCCCTGTAAAATCGTATCTGGAATAATGCCTTCATTCTCTGCCACTCTATTTGTGTATACTCAAATATAAGCCAGTGCTCTATGAAGCTGGGAAGGGAAAAGAGGTTTTGGGAAAAAAGACATTTTTAGTGCGTGAAAATCTATGTAGTGGAAGATGCTCATGGGTTATTTATTGGCAATTTGACCAGGATGCCGATAGCGTGTGAATGATCCTTTACAAGGAAGGGAAAGGGGGTAAAATGAATCCTCGGCTCTTCCTATCTCCTGCTGAGCAAAACTCCCGTCTTCAAGAGTTATGGCCTGTACAGAAAGGTTATAAGTTACTTTCTAGTCGGTCTACCTCAGGTTAGACCCTACACTAACAACACTTTGACTCACACCCAAAAATCAGACAGGCAGACGGAAAGCCAATTTCCAATCCTTGAATACACATACTACAGACATGGACACCTAAACCTGTCGATTCAGAAATTTCTGAATTTTTGACGTTTTTGCTAAGAATATCACAATAAATAACCGCCTTGTCATATATGTATTATCGTATATCGTCATCTATTGTATGTATCATCAACATTTTTGTTCATAAAAAATAGCTTTAGAATTTCATCTTTATGATTATTCCCACGTTTTAATTTTTCTTTTGGATTTTGAACCTATGAAAGTTGAATTTAATTCATAAAACCCTTTCGACTCCACTCAAAGATTTGTGATTTTTGCGGGTTTTGCGGGTTTTGCGGGTTTTGCGGTTATTGCCATTTTTGCCATTTTTGCCATTTCAGCTGTTTTTACCGTTTTAACCATTTTTGATGTTTCTGGCATTTCAGCATTTTTACCGTTTTAACCATTTTTGATGTTACTGCCATTTCAGCCTTTTTTGTCATTTTAACCAATTTTTGCTGTTTCTGCCATTTAAGCCAATTTTGCCATTTTAACCATTTTTGATGTTTCTGGCATTTCAGCATTTTTATCGTTTTAACCATTTTAGCTGTTTCGGCCATTTCAGCCTCTTTTGCCATTTTAACCAATTTTTGCTGTTTCTGCCATTTAAGCCATTTTCTCCATTTTAACCACTTTTGCCAGTGATGAAAAATGTCACAAGGATTTAACAATGTCCACCATCGGGCATGTTAATTTCTCGTCATAAAATTACTGAATTCCCCATTTTTACCCCATTTCGATCTCAAAAAGAATATCGGGCTAAATGCCAGGAACGGCAAGCAGGCTTTTAGGCAGCCGGATTACATTAATCTAAGCACTGAATTTTTTTGAAACTACAAATATTATTTTCAATTTTAGTTTGAAATTTCATGTATTTGATGTAACTGTGGATTTGTTACATTAATTTTTTTATTGTGTACCGGAAATTCCACCTTCAGGATCTTAAAACACAGGTTTCCGTAGTGATGCATATTAAAAAATGGAATACTGTTCGTCGAGCAACATTTTTAACGTTTTCAATATTTAAAACAAAATCCGCGCACCTGTCTGTCACTGTCAGTTGAACATCAAACCCATCAAGCCCGCTTCTCTCAGTAGTCAGTACCAAATCCCATCAATATATTCCAAACCCGTCCATCTTAAGCTCTAAGCGCATTAAAGACTCCTGATGAAAGCTTTCAATTACTTTTTTTCACAAGAACAAAGGAGATTAAAAATTTAAATACACTTTCACTCTTAAAAAAAAGAAAAATCCGAGAAAAAGCATAAATTGACAGGATTATGCCCTTCTCTTCCCATTTCCAATGAAGGAATCGAGAAAGTCCATTAACGGGTCGGATTAGGAATTTGCACAAAAATACACATTAACATTACAGATCAGGAGTTTGCGATGGGCCTTAGGGAAAGGCCCAAGTTTCAATAGCTCACTTCGTGCATGTTAGGGAAACGAAGTGAAAGATTAGGTACACATCATGGAAATATAATCAAATTCAACGTTTCAACAATTTTATTTCCAGATCACTGATTCTAATCTCCGCACAAGATTTTTCTAGAGGCTACAGTAGAAGCTTAAATCAAGAGTAGGAGCTACTTTTACATAGTGAAAGTGTATTTTTTCAAGTAGGACGAGCAGGGCTCAAGATTCCAAATTAAATCAAACCCTTTTACTCCCTTCCTCCGAGCACTAAAAAAAAATAATGGGAAATTGCCATTTTTTCGGCTTATTTCGAGGAAGGCTTATTATTAAATTCCAGTAAATGCCTTCAGCAGAATCAGAAATTGAGAGCAAGGTTTCCAGTAACACAGGGTTACTGCCTGGATCTTCATAAACTCAATTTCATTCTGCTTTCACTTCACAGAAAATAAAAATACACGTAGGCTACAGAATGCTGAACCCAATTTCAATTTTTGGATATACAGGGTGGCTATAGCTACGGTTAAGTGTCCCGCTTTTGAAAAACGCTACACACCGCAACGGAAACCCGAGAAACTTGACAAAAAAAAAATTGAAAATATAACCGATTAAATAACGCTTAGAATTTTTTCAGATTTTTGAAGGTGATTTTTCCAAAATTCGACATAGAATAGGAATAGCCCTGGCAGTTGCGAAATCGCAAAATTTTGCGGGGAAAACTTAGCACAGGAGGCATCACGGGCATCACCAGTTTTGTTTTTTAAATTTTGCGCAGTTGATTTATTACAAATTTGAAAATTTGCCAAAAGTTGGTGAGGGAACTTCCATCAGCTTCTAAAATATAAAAAAAATCGCAAAGAACACCCTGTATTTCTGAATGTTAGTTATGTCGTGAGGTGTGACTACATTCAATATGCTGAATTTCAGCCATTCGATTTTGATTTTAAATTATTTCCAAATAATCATGCGATAAATTAATTTTAAAGGTATCTTTCTCTTCTCTTCTCTAATTTGAATTATCTCTGTTTGAATTTGTAAGACTAGACTGGATTTGAAAGTCATTTGAATAGGGATTATTTTGCGAGCTGGAGTTTGTCTGAGAAAGGTATTAAAGTGTAGACTTTAAGCAGAGCCCAGATGTCAAAGGAATTGAAAGGAGAACAAGTTGAGCAATAATTCTTGGTTGTTCATAGTTGGGCTCAGCTGGAGCTCCATTCTTTATCGTTCTCATTCAGAGAGCAGAAGTACAATCCTGCTGACCTGAGACGTTTTCCAAGACCTCCAGAAGAGTTGCTTCAAGCCAATGTACAATATACTCAGGCGAGTCAAAGTCAACAGGACCGGTTTTGCAGTACCAGCTGCATCAGGCACCAGCTTGTACTTTGTGGATTGGCTTTTTGTAGGTTGTATGCCAATTGAAATACGTATTTTTTTTGAAATAATGGTAATAAACATATTTAAGAAATATTAAATGGATTGTCAGATCATCAGCTTCCAACCAAATCATAACTTTGTATTTAGCTTAGCCTGTTTCCAATATTTGGGCATTTTTTTTTGATGCTATAAGCTAACAGCTTAATTAAAACCAAGGATTTTAGCTTTAATTTCATGCCCAATCCATACATTTATGGAATTTGGGTTTTAATTCTAGAATTTTAGCTCTAATGGCATCTCAAATCTAAATCTTTTAAGAAAATTGGCGGGATTCTAATTTTAGCTGTAATAACATTGACAAATCCAATCGTTTAGACACATCTGCTGAAGTCCAATCACTTTGGCTCCTAATGTTATGTCATATCACTCCCGAAAAATGTGCTCAAATTAACTAAACTACTACAGTAGATTTTCCGCTTTTAATGCATGCTAAATTAGAGTTACCTGTCAAATTAGCTGAATTACGTACAGCTATTTTTGTAACTTGGGCAGCTGGAATCCAGAATTTTAACCAAGCCATATTAACCTATTTTAGCCCTTGTTGACTCGCATAAAATCCAAGATTTTAGCAAAATCAATCTAAAATCATTAATTTAACTTAAACTTTTATAATGGTGGTGTGTAGAAATCATGGTTTAAACTGAATCAGCTTTTCTAGCTTTATATTAGCGCTTATTGCATCTGGACCTCAGCCCCAAGTATTTAGCTGTATCAACAACACTTGTAATATTTTAGCTCTTATGGCATGTAAAATCCAAGGTCAAGGTTCTAAAAAAGTCTGTACATTTTAGCTCTTCTGGCATGTCAATCACAAGCTTCTAGTAAAATATGAGGCTAAGTCAACCGTTCCAGGAAAAATTCGCACAATAAAAACGCAATTTCTAAAACAGCCACAACATAAACTATATTACTCTGCAAATTGAAGCTTTTTAGGCTAAATTGTAAACTTCAATACGAAGGGCTGTTTTTTTTAAAACTTTGCTACTTATAATTGTAAATTTCCAAAAAATCTACAAAAACGCCCACCTAATCTACCCGAAACCCTTGTACCCGGCCCTGAATGGCCATGTGAACATCTTGAGAAGACGGCATTTCCCCAAGTTGGACACCATAGTGGTCTGAATGGAAAATTGAACATGGGGCCCAAGAGCAGATCTTGCAAGGCACTGAATCTTGGAGAACCTACGCAGAG
Source organism: Ceratophysella granulata (assembly GCA_034694905.1). Taxonomy (NCBI): domain Eukaryota; kingdom Metazoa; phylum Arthropoda; class Collembola; order Poduromorpha; family Hypogastruridae; genus Ceratophysella; species Ceratophysella granulata. The sequence goes on along the minus strand of JAQFYU010003375.1, from coordinate 4,129 downwards.
TCTCGAATCACAGCCAGCCTCTCCCCGTGTGTTTCATTTCACTCTCCATGGTCTCTGGACCATTTCTCAGGAGCGCAGAAGAGATGTTCCTGCCGTTCCTTCATAAATCATCTAATGAAACGATACCCTGTGGTGGACTCCCTTTCTCCATCTAATCCATTTACCAGACGCTAAATCAATCCAGTCCAAGGAACAATCAGCCCTGTGAAGAACATGACGAAACATGGAACGACTTAAGGAAGCCTCTTCTTGGGCTCTGATGACAGGCACTATACCATACCATCTACTCTCGACTTGTTGCTCAACTGCTCAATTACACAACTTCCCCATGTCAACATGGGCAATCAAACGAGATTCTGGTGATATTTTGAATTTGGTGCCATACACGTACATGTTGAAGTGGAGCATGGAGAAATTTTGACCTGTTCCATTAGGTTAACCTTCGGTTCTTGCATATGGACCGAACATTCTTTGGAAAAGTGAAATTACAAAGGATGGAGACGATATTTTAAATTGGCATTCGTAATTCTATGGATTTACCCCAAATACGGTATCTGATACCATTGGTACCATTGGTCCAGATACCTTAGACAGTATCTCAAATTATAGCTATTTACGATTCGTTACATTTTGTGGAATTTCAGCTTTGAAATGAGCCATCTACCGCTATGCTAGGACAAGTGGTTGACCTTGGCGAGAAGGTCAAGTTTAGATCGTGCTATTGCATGCATTTACATGGCGCCAAATTCAAAACACAAGTACGCCCTTAATGGAAATTATTTTAATTCACAAAAAAATCGATAATTATATTATGTCTGATTTTGAACTTTCCTTTATTAAAATGGACCTTAAATCTTACTCACTATTTTTTTCTGTGTTATTCTGAACCAAAATTTAAAGTAGGCGCACATTTTTGTAAATTGTCAGTAAAATTAGATTCTGATAATCAACTAATTGAACGCCAAGCAATAAGGCTAAAATATGGATTTGGTGGAAATAGAAAATAAATTTTAGTTGGATTGATTGACCTTTATTTAAGTGTCATTCAAAGTTCAGCTATTTTAACAAATAAATTCGTAAGGAACTGTTAAATGACAAAGTCCAGCTGCTTTCCGAGACTCTTAATTAATAGCGGTCGATCAAAGTAGCTTTAAAAATCCCGCTTTCAATCTTGAATTTTACTATTTACTTTTGCGATTTCCAATGCTGCGATTTTAATTTTCCGATTTTATATTTTGAGTATTTTAATGTTCCGCGTATTAGTATTGTCGTGCATTTGCACCAATCAAAATTTCAAAATCATTAGACAGCTTAAGTTATGGAATGTGCTAACATCAAAGTTGCCATAAAAATTCTCAATAAATCAAGCTCGTGATTAGGCTTACAAAAGACTGACAATTTTTTTAACCTTGGCTTGGCTTCTAAAAAAAATGAGACCGGACAACACGCCCGAGTCTTTCTTCAGAAGAAGGCGGATTTTGACAGTTTTGTCCCGTAGTAGCTCCTGGCCTTTTCAACAAATCATCATCACGCTCCGTCAAATCTGTTGAAAAGTCCAAAGAACTTGTAATTGAACTGACCCCCTGAGTGTCAGTCGCTCAAATCATCGTCCAAAGGTGAAACCCACCTTGAAATCTCTGCCCTGTCGGTAAAGAACAAGGCTCACCAACAATTCTGAATAATGGATTGGACAGGGTCTTTGAGCCTTTTTTTAATTCCTGGTAAAAGAAACTGGAATAAAATGAAAACCAACAGGTAACATTAGATGTAATCCAAACCAAACCAAACCACCAAGATGTAAAAGGCAGTTCTATTCAGGATAATGAAGAATAGCAGCACCCAGCGAAACATGATGGTGAATTGGATTATATTACCTTCTGCCCATTTGTATGCGTGGAGAGACTGGAGGGTTCTTCAGATGAGATCCCAAGTCTTCTGGTCTATGTTTCACTCCACACAAATCAAATAGCATAATTTGATTCCAAATCCCAAACTCAACAATGAAACTCATTCAGAACTAATGTGTGAAATATGACGAGTGTGTTCTCTTTTCCCAACTTTTTTATAAGAGACTTCTTTATACTTTCTTTGAGAAGAGCATGCATAATTCTACTGGATTTTCAACACGTAACACGTCCAAACATACTTCATCATACTTTTATGACATGGGTTTTGGTTGCGCGGAAAATTGGGCAGATTATGAACTTTTGGTTGCTTATTGAGCATTGCGATATTAATGTAGATAATTGTCGATTTTACAGCCTTTGGCATAATAGGTTGGTCAATTCTATTAAAATACAGTCAATAGATTGCGAAATTGGTGAGTAAGCACAATGGTAAATTTTATGAATTTGATTTGAAAATAGGAAATTGACCAATTCCAATAAAACCAGCAGATTGCGAATTTGGGGGTATGCACAGTTGTAGATTTTGGCAATGCGAAAATGTAAACTTGCCAAATTTATTACAATGGAACCAGCAGATTGAGTATTTGGTAGTATACACACTTGTATTATTAGCAATATTTTATTTGAAAAGATAAAATTGGCCAATAACTTGCAATACAACCATCAGATTGCAAATTTGACGAGTATATACAATTGTAGATTTTAGCAATTTGAATGAAAATAGCAAATTGGTCAATTTTATTGCAAGAAAACCTACAGTTTACGAATTTGGCGGGTGAACACAATCACAAATTCTAGAAATTTAGCTTGAACATTACAAATTGACCTATTCTATTGCAATAAAACCAGCAGATTCGGCATTTGGAGGTTATACATATACACAGTTGTAATTTGATTCGAAAAAAGAAGTTGGCCAATAATTGCCATAAAACCAGCAGATTGCAAATTTGGCGAGTACATACACAGGCAAATCCATATTAGCAATTCGAATGCAATAGCAGATTGGCAATTTTTTTTGCATTAAAACCAGCAGATTACGAGTTTGTACACAATTGTAGATTTTAGCAATTTCAACGAAAATCGCAGATTGCTAATTTTATTGCAAGAAAACCAACAGATTTCGAATTTTACCGATATACACAATTGTAAATTTTAGAAATTTGATTTGAAAATAACGAATTAGCTGAATTGGCGGTCGAATACAGGATTAGGGAACACGCGGTAACCGCACATGGTAACCGCCCGTGGTAACCACTGGCGCGCGTTTCGGAATACTTAACTTAACCTGAAGTAACGGGTGGTTACCATGGACGAGTCAGTGGTTACGATGTAGCTTTCTCCATATGCGGTTACCGCGTGTTTCCTAATCCTGTATTCAACCGAATTGGCCAATTTTAGAGTATTTATTCCGTAGCTCCAGAATTTAGAGGATACGTCTATTTAATATTAACTTTTACTCTTATTCACTTTTTAAAATAGCTAAACTACAAAATTTTGAATGGCGTCTAATTTATGATTCACATTTCATAATTAGAACAGGAAAATACACATATTTTTCCATGAACCGAATTTACGAGAGTTTAGCACAAAGAAGGTCATATTTATGGCTCGGATCGTCACGCTTCGTCATTCCCGTAGAATGAAGAGCCGAGAATCCCTGCCAGCGTGTCAAACCCGAACCGAATGTAATAATTACCTAAAGTGTCAAGGGTCCATTATCCTCAACACTATTTATGAGGCACAAGTACAAATACTGTACAAGGGGTCCTGGGGAGCTTCACCCTCTTTCTCCATTTCACCAAAATGACAATAATGAATAGGAAAAGGTCCTGTATCGTTAACTCAGGACTTTCTTGTTAAGTCTGTCCATGCTGGTGCATTCGGGAGCGTAATTTGCAATTTACTGAGATGTGTCTGTGTCAAATGTCAAATGACCTTAGTCAAACTTTATCTACAAAATTTCACCATTTAGTTTTATGTAGTTAATGATGCAGTCGATTGCAGATGGATCCGCCGAATATATGCACGAATTAATTTGTTTTAATTTTAACGACTTTTTCATTTTTAATGTTGCAGTTTATGTTGAAGCTTTTAATGTTGCGTTTTTAATTTTGTGGTTTTCAATGTGGCGGTTTTCAATGTGGTGGTTTTCAATGTGGTGGTTTTCAATGTGGTGGTTTTCAATGTGGTGGTTTTCAATGTGGTGGTTTTCAATGTGGTGG